>CAEGAE010093405.1:0-22915 GCA_903067095.1 Girardinus metallicus | reverse complement strand
AATCTTTAAGCCACCAATAAGATAATCTTTAATTAATGGCTCATAAAACTTGTACTCAGGATCAAGTGGTGACTTAATACACAGAATCTTAGAAATGTTTGTTTTCTTTTCAGAAGCGTAAGAATTTAATCATCCTTATTCATTCTGCAGACCCTTCATGACATAATTCAGTAAACATATTCATTTGTTTAGGGTTTATTCTACAACAAAATTACTAATATATTTTCCAGCTTTTCATTTTGCTTTTTAAGCTAACATAATGTTCAGTATACATTGGAAAGACTGTAAATGTTTTTTGTTGTTGTTGAATTGCTCATGTATGTCTTCTGTTTTAGATTTTAAAGAAACTGAAGGTCTCTCAGGAGGCGCCATTGCTGGGATAATAATCACATGTTTGGTAGTTGCAGCTGGAGCTGCTGGAGGCTACTTTATGTATAAAAGAAAGTAAGTGTCTTCATAGACCACTCAAAGTGTTTCTCACTAGAGCCACATTCACTCACAAACATGCATTTATATATTGATGCACAGATCGATACTCAACTTGGGGTTAACATTAACATGTGGCAGGATGAACCTGGAATCAAACCTACAACTTTCAGATCTACTGAAATGAGCCAAATGAGCCACAAAAATGTTTTCTTTAAGGCATCAATATTAAATTAAATATGTTTCCATGCATTTTTAATACCTTGTTCTCTTATGCCTAAGACATGAAAACACAAATTCTACTTGGAGAAATTTGCTCTAATATAAGTAAAACACAGATTACTATTATGTATTTTTGGTTGCTTACATTTTAATAACTTTTTCTCCAATATATAGAAAAAGTGTGAGTGCACAACCTGATGCAGGTAAATGTGGTAAGTTTCTAACTATTTCTTCATCCTGTGCATAAAATGGAACTGAGAATTTAATAATCACAAAGATTTTCATTCGATTTATTTTAACTGGTGGGAAAGCTTGAAGCCTCCCGCCCCTCTCTCTCTATGAAATGAGAACATAACAAGCTGTGATAACAAAAAATGTACAATATCCACCTCACTTGTTTTCATACATCAACAATTTATAACAAGCCTCTAAAAGCTGTAGGATTTTCAGAGTTCTTTGGTACAAATGATTTATAGTTTGGGATCTGAAGAAAAAGAGGTTGTGCTTTTAAAATAAAAACACAAACATTGAAATAATAAAGTGTCTATGCTTCTTTTTCTTGTAGAAGAACATATCTATGAGGATGTCTCAGTTATATATGATAAAACAATCGGCATAAAAAAGCCAACGATCTTTCAGTAAAGGTAGTATTTAATCTTTTATTCTTTAATGTGAAAATTGTAACATGTTGGAGGCAAACATTTTTCCCTAAAGAGTGGTTACACTGTTGTTTGTCATGATTCATTCTAAAATATTTTTAGGTTTTAAAAATGCTTACAGAGTTAATAATTTGTGTTTAATTGCAGCATAGAATCATTACTATAATCTGTTTCTGTGGTTCTTTTTTTTTCCAGAAAGTCAGAAATCTGAAAAAATTGAGAACATCAGTCTTAAGAACCCTAAAGGAAGAAAGAAGATGTTAAAGTTGTTGTTAAACAACTTTGTTAAACTGATGCAGGTGTTCAGGTGTATATGTGTGTGTTTCTAAAGTTCACACTCATAGTTTCCATCTTTATCTTGTCTTCATAAGTATTCATTCATTCAGGGTGTGAAATTATGTACGAGTTTAGAATTTATGGCGGTGAAACATGTGCTCATTCCATTGTGTTTAGTTTATTAGTTTATTCTTACCTTCTACTCTTTGTGCATTTCTCTTTACTCTCTCACTCTTTCTGGCTAACATTAGTCTTTCCACATAACTGGCTAAAAACTGAAGAGGACTGGACCTTTCAGTCGGTGGCACAGTTTTCCCTTGCAGCTCCATTTTGCTGAATCTGTGGAGATTTTTAAAAAGCAATTAAAAACTTTATTTTCCCAGACCTTTATGTCATGATTTTATTGTTTCTTGTGTTTGTTTTATACTTTGAGTTTTGTGATTTTATGTCTATTAGAAGCACTTTACAAATAATCTTAACTATTCATTTAAAGTATTACAAAATAAAAAAGTAAATTGTTGCTAATTGTTTGAAATTCTGAGTATCACAGTGGAATACGGTGCATATTTTGCTTTTGTTTTTTCCTTTAGTGTATGCTTAGTTAAAATGTTGCTCACTTTAAGTCAGATCATAAAAGCATTCTGCACATTAATTTTCTTTTCTAGAGAACTGATGCCCTTGAAATGTATTTTTGGCTTCCCTGCATCAGGGTAAATGCTGCCATCTCCTCTCTCTAAATGACTTTTTATTTTTCTTACTGCCTCACCAGAGCAAAAAGCATCATCAAAGATGCACAGATCCCATCTATGCTGCCTTCTTGCAGAAGCTACAGGTCCATTAGAACCTGGACCATCCCTCTTTTCTCTCACCCTCACCTTAAACTCCATAGGGAAATGTGCAATCTTACAACACAATAACAATGAATCTTCACATGTAAAATCTTTCCATGTGCATTAAACTTTATACATATTATTTTCTATTAAAATATTTACCTCTTACTTTCTCAACTTTTTTATTCTGTTATTTTTTATTATACTAGGACCAAACAGCACTTTAAATGTAACTTTCCTAATATGGTTATCCTTGTAACTGCGTTTGGTTTTGTACAATCACAATAAAAGATTTTATTCTATTTTTATTCTATTCTGTTGGCATACTGCTAGGACACTTAAAAATAAAATTATTAATCATGATACTGGGCTAAGTTCATTCTTATCTATTTTACGGTAAATGTTGGTCAGTCTTCCTACTATTGTTATAATTTCTTGTTTATTACTTTACTACCAGCTTTTTATTACTTGAGGGTATTTTACTGTTTGACAAACTTGTGATTGATGAGTCGAAAGTCCCAAAAAGCAATAGGAAGGGTGTCGTAGTTGCATTCCTGAAGTCATATTTCATTTTATAAGGTAATAAACAATTTTTTTCTTTAGTTATAAGTAAATCTTAAACATAATCAACAATAATGGACATATGTTTCCAAAAGAAGTTTAACTACATTGCTCTGATACATATAATTTCAGTAGTATTTATGTAGTTTGATTTGTGTAACTTGCTTACTGTCAGGCCATGGTGAAATAAACACAAAATAGTGTTAATGTTTAACAAAGGAATCAGAGAGAGAGATTAGCAATTTAACTTCCTTGTTTGTTCTTGTCAATACTTGATTGAGGACAACAAGAGTCTAAGGAGCGAACAGATTCTTTCTCCTGTTTTACTCTAAAAGAAAGAAATGAAAACAATCATCACAGTTTTTGTTCTCCTTGGAGCCGTTTCAGGTGAGCTTTTACCTCTTGATCCACAACATGAAAGTATTGTCACTGTTAATGCAACAATAACTGTATTAGTCTCAAAATAAGCAGACATGTGCATTTTCTTATTACAGAGACAAGTTGTTCAAGATAATCTATCATTTCATGTACAGTAAATTAAAAACACCATAAGGTTTAAGTTTCTCCTTTTCATTCCTTATTTGCGTGGAGAAATAAACGAAGAATGGAAAACTTCATGGTGAAAAATCAAACAGTATGCTAAATTCAATGATTTTGTGTAGCCAGTTTTGATTTCTGGATGGCATAAGTTTGCTGTTTGTGTTGGCTTCGTTTATGTCTAAGACTTAATGATACAGTGAAATCTGTGATATTTTGTGTATTTGAGCTCGATTTTGAACAATTTCAGAATTTTTGTGAAGACCAAATTAACTTACATCCTTAGAAAAACAGATTGTTTTTTTTTTATATTTAGTCAAATGTTATTTATTATTTAGCAATAATCAGCACTACATAAATATATTTATTGCTTTTTATGTAATCTGAATTCTTTATTGCTTGAAGACAGTATGAAAGAGAAACAACTCCAACAGAAACCTGTTTTCATTTGGATCAGCACATGATACTGAAGACAGAAAATAAACCACTTATAACACTGTATATTCATTTTCCTATTTACAAATTTTCACTGGTTCCATTTGTACTATAAAATATAAGGTGTGAAGAAAAGTTTTCAATGCTTAATAAAAATGTTTTAATTAACCAAAAACCGTGTCTGCTGCAGGTTTATCTGAAGGAGATGACGAGTTCACAGATTTTCTCAGTGCATCAGTTGAAGGTACGATGACTTTTACAACAAATCTGATTCCAACACAGTTTGTAATTATGAAGCCCTTTGTGAAGAGGAGAGGCTTATAAAATCTTCATGAAATCTTAGATTCTGAAATCCAATAACAAATCTGAACATTTTATTATTAAAACCTCGAAGCAGAAGTTTAAATTTTGCTCACATCTGGTGTCCTAAGTGAAGCCTTCAAATCTGCAGAGGTATTTTCAGATTTAGTATTTATTAAACAGATTAATTAGTCCAGTCTAATACAAAGGTGCCTTGAAATCTGCAGCTGAAAATTGAATATATTTAACTCAAAACATAAAAAAAAATTTAATCAAACTCTCGTATTTTCAAACAGTGAACTGGTTAATCAAAAATAAGACGCAAACTGTAAACAACTACAATACAGCTCTAGCAATAACATTTTGAGAAATTAAAGCTCAAAACTTTACACTTTGATAACGAAGGCTTACAATTTGGAAAGTTTTTTGTCTCAGCCTCTAAACCTTAAGTTATTTATGTGTAATGACACTAATTTTCACTTATTCCTATCCTAAGATCTTCCACTGAAACTGCATAAAAAGAATAATAAATTTATAGTCATGGAAATACTTCCTGAATGTCATGTTTATTTCTAAATAATTTATGTTTCTACCTGAACATTTCCTCTTCCCTTTTATCTCTTCTCTGACTCCCTTCAATTTTTATCTTGGCAAAGACAGATTTGGGTCAGACTTTAAAAGTCATATGGTTATGACTATTTATTTAAGAAAACAAATAGTCTCAAAGGTATTACAAATGGTAAATTGTCATTTTAAATATATTGTTAGAAATCCAAATGGCTTGTTGTCCTTGGTAAAATTTTGGCAACCAATGAATATTTTTATATTCTTTTCCTTCACAGAGCCAGTACAGGTGGTAGGAGTAATACCCCAAAGAGTGGACTTAAATGAGTTTGGTGGTCCCTTGCTTTTGCATTGCTCCTTCATTGGTAATGTTATCCTCTTTAAGTGGTTGAAAGGCAGCTCTGACAGCGCTGAGATTGTTGGTACAGAATCCAATCTGACTATACCCACTGTGACCCGCAACGACCATGGATCCTACAGGTGCAACGTGTCTAACTCTGTGAGTTTTGACATCAGTGAACCAGCAGAAGTCTTCATTAACTGTGAGTTTAAATCCTCATGTTCATCTAAGTTAGATTAAATGTTGTGCTTTTCTTAAAAAGTGTCAATTTCTTTATACTGAATGTTATTTAGAGTAATTTTTTTCAGTAGGTTCGGATTTAGTGCACAACCTCAAAAATTAGACAAAACAAACCAGATACCAAATACTGTAAGCGCAGGGACAGCAAGACCGGTATGGTGTGTGGCAAAAATTAGAGAGTGTGGAGAATTTATCCATTCTCCAAGCTAAATTCTTGATGTATGAGGTTGAAGAAGAGTCAGTGAGTTGAATTCATAAATTCCATTTATTAATACCAAAATACAGCTGGTCAATTTCTCATGCCACCTTTAGGAGTTAATAGGACAAAATGACATCAAACAAAAGTTTTGCATTCCCTTTGTTAGCCTCTATCTAAGCTATGCCCTAAAGAGGGCGTTCCCTACTGTGTCATATCCTTTAACCCTGGCTTTGAGGGCGTTTCCTAACATGTCATTTCCTTTAGCTTTAGCTTTGCAACTAGCTAAAAGAGATAGAAGGAACCTCTTCTTCTCAAGAAGAGGTTCAAGAGGCGGGATTGCTTCAGGGATATACTCTGAGGCCCTTATTATTTGCAGTTGGGAGATATTGGTAGAATAAATCAAAGAGGAGTTTTGATGGACTATGAAGTTCGCAGACGACATTATGATCTGCAGTAAGAGAAGCGGGCAGATATTT
The DNA here is from genome assembly GCA_903067095.1 of Girardinus metallicus. NCBI lineage: Eukaryota > Metazoa > Chordata > Actinopteri > Cyprinodontiformes > Poeciliidae > Girardinus > Girardinus metallicus. The sequence goes on along the minus strand of CAEGAE010093405.1, from coordinate 16,850 downwards.
GTTCTGCAGAGAAAAGGGAGAGTTAGTAAAAGCAAGGAAAGATGTGTATTTGTTGAGGAGGTAAAGCCGAGAAGAGAAGAAATATTTTAAGTGGAAGAGTTTTATTATCTGGGGTCAATCATTCAAATCAGTGAGTAAAAAGGAGAACTTGACCACTGACCAAGTTAAAAAGTGTAATAAATGTGGTTATGCAGGGGGGCTGGTGTCACATAAAAGGATACTAGGGACAAGATGAGTTTGAAACCAGATGAGTCTTCTGCTGCAAACCCTACAAGGAGCAGCAGCCAGCATGGAAAAAAAAGTTTATTTTTGTCTTTCTACACAAACTGATGTTTCTTTTATTTGGGGTTTTCTGTACAGATGGGCCAGAGAACATAGCACTGAAGGTCTCTCCATCAGGACCACACTACGAAGGATCAAACGTCCTTCTGACCTGTTCAGTTCAGTCCAGACCTTCTCCTGAGTATCAGTGGTTTCTGAATGGAGATCTTCTGTCTAACACCAAACCAGAGCTCAGACTGAGCAACATTCAGACAAATCAAGATGGAAACTATAGCTGTCAAGCCTTTAACAGTAAAACGCAGAAAAATCTAATGTCTCAACCTTTAGTTGTCTCCGTAAATGGTAAGTCTTTAAAGAACTTGAATTAGTATTTCAAAAATATCCAACAAATTCAAGATGAGCATACATAAAGAGCCTTTTTAAAGAGAAAAATTTGGTTTTTAATCTAAAAAAAACTACGATGTGAGTATGCAAAAATCTCAGTAAGCCCAAACATACTGTCTTCTGTGCTCCACTTTCAAAATTTATTTTCAACAAATACTGATGTGTTGATTATTTCTGGAGTTTCTGTGCTGCCTTGATGTAATTTCCTTATTTTAAGTTTCTGAAATATAACCAAAGGTAGTGTTAAAAAAATACAATTAATAAATACCATAAAACAAGAAGTGCATATCATGACTACATTCAAAGCATTGCACCAAATTTTACATTTAATTTTAAGGGAACTGTTTTTTTCTCTACCAATTCTCTATTCTCTATCAAGGAAAAGTTATAAATCATACCAAAATTAAAGTAGTTATTAATTTGCTAAAACAATCTAAATGATTAGAGGAAGTAATAGATAAATTAACATCACCCCACCCTTAAAAACTAACCTTCAAACTTTCTATTTTCAGAGCTAATCAAGATAAAACTTTACCATCTTTAATCAGTAATCCAAACTATCCTGTTTCCTTTATTCTGCCACAGCAACATGATATTTGTTGCTTATTTGTTGTTTCATGTTTTCATCATGTAAAACACTTTAAATTGCCCTGTTGCTGAAACATGCTCTATAAATAAATATTACAAGTTTGTGTCACTCCACTCCAAACCTCAAAATAAGAAAAGCATTTACGTTTTTCTTCTAAAGCTCACTTTTGGATGAAAATGAGTTTTTTCCATAATTAATTCAAACAGTGTTAAGTGTATTTCACATAGAAAAAAGACATTTCATAAATGCTGGAAAGAAAAAGAAAAACAAGTCACCGTATGACTGTAATTTCAATTAAACTTTTCTCTGCTTTAGGTCAGTTGCATAATAGCGACGTTAAACATTATTTTCCTGTTTTGACCCACAGCGCGCGTCTCCAGTGTTGTGGTGGCATCAAATCCCACAGAGCTGGTTGAGTTCAACAGCTCTGTCCGTCTCTCCTGCTCTGCATCTGGGTTTTCTCCTCGTTACTTCTGGATGAACAACGGGACTGAGGTGACAGCCAGCAACAGAGTTCAGATCACTGCTGGAGGATCCACTCTGACTATCGCCAACGTGACCCGGCCTGACCTAAACCTACTGAGGTGTCATGCGTTCAACTACTTCAGTGAGGAATTCAGTGATCCAGTTGACATCTCCATCTTCTGTAAGTCTTTATCACAGCCATTTACAACTATGCATGTTTGTTTTAGGCTTTATTTTGCAGTGTACAGCTTTATAATAAAGCTTTATTTTTCATCACTTATTTCAAACATCACAGATGGACCAGAACTAGTCAAACTGACCGTCGTTCCATCTCAAGAACACTATGAGGAAGGCTCAGACGTCACGTTGAGCTGCTCAGCTGTTTCCAATCCTCCTGCGGAGTTTCGGTGGTTTGTTAATGAAAACCTGCTGTCTTATTCTGGACCAGAACTCAGATTGATCAATATTGGACTAAATCAGAATGGAAGCTACAGCTGTCGGGCCTTCAATAGCAAAACTCTGATTTATCAAACATCTCAGCTTTCTGTCATCTCTGTAGTAGTGGGTAAGTATTAAGAAAAGGTCTGCTGCAGTCATCCAGATGATTATATTCATCTAATAAATCAAGTATTTATTTTACTGACTTCCAACTCAATGTTTTATAATTGTTGTATTAAAATATAAAGTTCTAAATTAAGAAAAAAAGGAGCTAATAGATCCTTAAACATTCTACAAAAAACTAATGTTTGACGAAATCTGCTCATGAAAATGTCACTGTCTATGATTTTACATGGTGGTCTCTTTTTTTGTCTCTTTTATATTGGATTTTGTAGAGTCTGGAGGTCTGGGAGCCGGAGCCATTGCTGGAATTGTGCTCGCATGTTTAGCAGTTTTAGTTGGAGTTGCTGTTGGAACCTATTTCCTTTATAGAAGACAGTTAGTGTTTTGATGTTACACACTGTTTTTTTTTTTCTAATCATGCAGACAAATAGGAATTTAAGTTGGATGATTGCTAACTCTTTTTTTCTTTCCAAAATTTAGAAAAAATGTCACACCGAAACCTCAAAAGGGTAAGTATGAATACTTTGTCTATAATATCACACAATTTTAGAAAATGTAATAAAAAGTAAATCACTTCACTCACTGTAAACAGAGTGCTACAACTTGATTTAAATTGAAATTGAATAGCATTCAATTTCAATTTACCCATTTGTTCAGGTAACTCTAAAACCTAGAAACCACCATAATTTCCAGACTGTTGAGCAAAGATGAAGCAGCGCATAGAACCTTTGAAAAGGAAAAGATATACTTGTATAGGTTGCACTTATTTCTGTGTGCACTTTGAGTTTTTTTTACTATAATTCTAACTATTTGTCTTTTATACAATTGTCCTCTTATTATTAAAAAAATCTGGGTAAAAACTTTAAAATAGTCTTTTTTCTGCGTGTCAGTGGTTAGTTAGTTTATCTTAGTTTACTTTAGTTTATTTAGCAGCTGGTGCCGTTTCCATAAGCTAAATGTGACTGTGCAGTGAAGCTATCTAAAACTGAGTAAACAGACTTTTAAACAGTTACATTTGGATGAAAAGTGTGTCAAAAGTAGCAAAATGTAGTAACTTCACCGTCTGCTCCTCTGGATGTCACAGACAAAAACCCTGAACCTAGGAACCAGCGGGAGGAGCGTCCATATCACACGGGTAGGTTTTGTTTTTCTTTTTTATTATTCAGCATAAACTGTAAGAAATAGGCTATGTAAACATATATTTACGTGTGTGTGCCTGTTGGGTCTCGTGTGTGTCAGATGTATTGTTTTTGTGCGACATGTACATCATCGCACTGGCATAGGTCATGAACTGACCTTCATTAATGAGGTGCTTGTATCCTGTATTTGTATCTGTCAGGTCCATTGTGCTGGTTTTTACACCATGTGTATGATGCACTTTGGTTGTTTTCATGTTGGTCAGACGTGGTGATGGTTTTTGTGAATGCCATCCAATAATATCCTGCAGGTGTCCCTGGCCTCAAACACACTTTATCAGTCTTTCACTCTCACAAACACTTTTTGCTCTTAAACTATTGATGTCCCCTTCATCACACAGTAGTCCAGACTTTCAAAAGACAAGGAGCTTTCCAAAGAAATCCTTGTCAGCTTAACATGCTCACCCGTCTTTGTTTACTTTTATTTATTTAGCATCTGGGGCTTTTTCCATAATGAGTAGAAATGAAGCAAATGTTGTCACTTCACTTTCTCCTCCTTTAGATGTCACAGACAGAAGACCTGAGCCTAGGAACCGGCAAGGGGAGCATTTGCATCAAATGGGTAGGCTTTGTTTTTCTTTCTTATTGGTCATTATAAGTTGCAATAAATAGGTTATGTAGACATCTAAGTGTTTTAGCCTGGATCGCATTGCATTCATTGAACCTTGTGTGGGACAGATGCATTGCTTTTGTGCACCACGTGCATCATTTGTAGGTCAGGAACTGACCATCAAATGCACAGTGCTAGCCTGGTAAAAACCAACCCCTTGCGCTACACTTCGATTCGTGCAGAGGATTCGGGCCCTGGACTATTGAGAAATTATTGCTTCCTGGAGGTGTGAACCCTGTTGAGGTTACAATTTTACCCAATCGCTGACATTTACCAGGGATGCACTGTATGTAATACACCACTTCAATGCTATGAAACTCACCACAAAAACAACCACCCTCCACTGCGAAGAGAGAACTACCGAGCCAAATGAGATGGCGGTAATGTAAATTCTATATTTGAAAGCATGACCAGCACGGACTGGAAGATTGACTTCCTCCACGCCATTGCTAAAACTACAGGTTGACTACAATTCTAAAACAGCACAGAAATCGACATTATTGTTCTCAATTTCTCCTTCTGTTCATTGATTGGCCCGATAGAAATTATACCAGATGAATCCTAGTGAAGGAAAGAAATCCCAGACTGTGTGCGCAATGCATGTGGCCTGTATTTGTGTGTGTCAGGTGCATTGTGCAGATTTTGTGCTCCATGTGTATGATGCACTTTAGAGATGTGGTTGTTTTCATGTTGGTCAGATGTGGTGATGTTTTTTTGTGCAATGCCTTCCAATGACATCCTGTAGGTGGCATCACCTTTAGACTTCCTCAGTCTCTCTTTTGTTATCGTTTTGAGTAAAATTTCCATCTCGCTCTTAAGCTATCCTGTCCTCTTCATCACGCGGCAGTCCAGCCTTTCAACGCTGAAGGAGCGCTCTCTTGTCCTAACCAACTAACCAATTTCAAAATTGTAATTGGTTATACTTATGTTTAGTTAGTGGCTGGTGCATTTTCCACAAGATAAATGTGACTAAAAATGAGTAAACAGAATTTTAAACAGTTAGATCTCATTGAAACTTTTGCCAAATACGAGTAGAAATGAAGCAGCTTGGTTGGGGGCTGCAGGCGGAAATTAGCACTTAGAGTTTTAACCTGATACTGTGAATCGCTTCTCTTGTGGTCAATGTATGCTGTCCCTGTTTTAAATAAAATAAATCATAAGAAAACCCCTAGTCACTTTACTTTTCCATCCTCTAGCTGTCACAGACAGAAGACCTGAGCCTAGGAACTGGCGATTTGAGAGTTCACGTCAAACAGGTAGGCTTTGTTTTCCTTTTTTATTATTGATTGTAAGTTGTAAGAAATAGGCTGTAGATATATGTCTGTATGTGTGTCTGCATAATATTATATTCATTGGGGCCTTGTGTGGGTCAGATGGGTTGTTTTTGTGTGCCATGCACATTGTGCTCACATATTTGTGTAGGCCAGGAACGGACCATCACATGTGTGGTGCATGTTGGCCTTTATGTGTTTGGGTCAGGTCCATTGTGCTGGTTCTATGTGCCTCATAGTAATACAGGGAAAAGAAGTTGAGATGTTCAGGACACATTCCCTGAGATGCTTATAAACAGAAATGAGTACTGAAAAAACTCAAACTACTGAAATATAAAATTCAAAGCATTTTAGTTAAACATTATGCCTTTAAACTTTGCGACTAAAAACATATCTGGCACCTCATTCATCTTCCAATATTGATCACAGGTTGAAGAAAATATCTCACTAGATTGTTTCATATCAATGTAATCAAAAAGTTTTTGTTTTCACGGTTATTTTTCTTTTAAACATTTAGACATTTAATTGGTTATTTACCTCTTCAAAAAGCTTTTTTCCTACAGTGAAATGTTTTAGAAAGATTAAAAAAACTGAATGATTAAAAAGTGTTTTTTATTTTCCTCAGTAAATGAACATATATATGAGACAACGTCACAGATTTATGAAGATACGATATAAAATCAGCTTTCTACTTTAAAAGGTCAGTTAATTTTTGTTAAGCAATCAATTTGTAATGATAACATGTATTATAAAGTTAACCATTGTATTTTTTTTTCCTTTATTCTACAGGTTATCAAAAAAAAGAAGAAGAATGAAACTACATAACCAGTTGGAGGAAGGGGAAAGACTCTGATTGTCTTACATTTTAATTGACAGTTATTTTTTTTATTGTATTTTTATTGTTTGTTTTTTCTTTTACTTTTTTCTGTTGTTGTGTTTAATAGATTAACAAAGACAAATAAAATTTACACACCGTCAAAAAACTGCCAATAATGTCTATAAATAGGTAAACTATTGTGTTTGAAATCTGCAACAATAAACACATTTCATAAGTCTTAATTAAGTCTAACAGCAATACCCTGGCTCATGTTGGTGATGGGCCGACCATCAGTTTTTATGAATTGTCTGTTCAGTTCTATATATATTAATAATATTAATACTCCCTCATAGGAATACGGATTGTTTATATTCACAGAGCTCTTATTTTAAAACATTAGGGGCTTTGGTTCAGTCTCCAAAAGCATCAAATCATCTCCCCCTAGTGGTCAAAAGCCATATGACGCTCAATTAGACACTTTTCCACGCTCGACAGAAGTTTGAAAAGATGCCAGGTGTGTGTGGGAGTGGAGAATGGATGTTAATTAGTTTTTCTCATAATTAAGATAATGTTTTCATGGACTTTATGGAACGTCTGTTTCTTGATGAATGTTCAAACTCTGGATCACGGAGTTTTAAATTTTGAACCAGAAATAATCACAGAGAAAATGATACAGTTTATTACCACACCTTACCCATTAACCAGCTCTAGTGGATTTACATATGTTCTTATATATGCTACTCACTTATCTTTTAATTGTACAAAAAATGATTAAAGTCAATCGAGCAGCAAATGATTGGTTATTTTTTCAAGCACATTTGGTTGTTGTGTTTATTTATATATTTATTTAGCTATTTGTCATTTGCTTTTCCTGATCCTCAAATAATGTGGATAGTCTGCTATCTGCAGTGTGAGTTTGACTATTGTTGTTCTATTGATTTTATAGACAAAAGTCGAGTGAACACTTCTGAAATATTGAACTGAGAATTAAATATAATTTACTTATTAAACAAAAAGAGAACTGAGTCATTTGTTCCTGAAAAGATGAAACTTTTAACGGTTTATTAAATGTACTTCATTGATAAAATATTTAGATTTCTGAAAGTAACAGCAACAGAACTAAAAACATCAGTTTGAAAAGTCGAGGTTTACAAAGAAACCTCATTTATAATAATCAATGTCATTACAGCAGAGTTTTCATTTGATCTGCTCAAACTGTAAATCAGACAAAAAGTTGGTCTACACAGTCCCGGCTGGAGTTTTTCCAAATCTGATGCAATAAAACGTAAACCCAGCTTGTTGGGTATTTAATATGCTCCCAGCAGCATGAGCAGCTTTGATGTATGGCTGTGCCATGTGGCTGCTTCTGAAATAAACAGATGCAGCAGGAACTGCAGAGTTAAACACTTGCAGGAGGTTAATGTGGAGAGATGATGTGAATTGTTGAAAAGATAAATCTAAACATATGAGCAGAGTTAGAATATATTGTTTATTTTCCAGTTGGTGAAAAAGATCCAGAAACTTCTAAAGACAAAAATTATTTTGTTAAATTTAATTCACAAATTGCAAATCAAATCCAAATCTTTTGTTTTTATTTGTTTTAAAACTACTTCTTTTTGCTACTGTATCCAAATTTTCTGTCTAATTTGTGATTAGACTATGTTATAAAACCTGTTAGGGGAGACTGGGTTTTAATTAAGTAGGAAAACAAACATTGTTTCAACTTTGTCTCCATTTTTTCTTAAATTCATTCTTGTCTGATGATGAGAAAAAAAATCTACTTCTAATAAATCTCTTGACTGATCAAAGATAAAACTTCACAGTAAATAAGGAAAACCAAAATACACAACTTTTAATAAATAATTTGAAGTGGCTTCATCAGTCTGTTCTGCTCCTGCTCTGGTTCTGCTTCGTCTTTCTTTTGGATCAAAAACGGTTCTGAAGTTACGGCCAGAGTTCAAATCACTGATGGACGATCCAGTCTTATTATAGTAACTGTGACCCAATATGACCAGAGTCCCTGTTTTCTAAAGTGCTGGTTTGAATATGCCATGTGTAATCATGTCAGTAATACCACAAGTGATCTGTAAATATAAAATTTTTTATCTATATGTTGTTAAACATGTTTTTAAATTGAAATTTTTCCAGCATTACACTTCATCCTTATAGACTGCCATTTAAATTACACACACCACTCAAACTGAGGAGTGTTAGTTGCAAAATAACCTAAATCTATAACAACTGCTGCCAAACCAGATTATTTCCAACACTCTGACTCCTCTGACATAAAGTGCGTTCCAGATGGACCTGACAGCTCAACCATTAAACGACCTGCCTCAGTGCACACAGGAGATTTCACAATGCTCTACTGCTTCACAATGTCTGTGCCTTCAGCAAGGTTCACTTGGCTCTTTAATGGAAAACCAACCAACAGTCAAGAAGCGGCGTGTGTCATCCAGTCGAGTCGAAGCTCCGACAGCGAGACGCACACCTGCGCTGCTGAGAAACCAAGAAACAGTGAGCCACAAGTTAACTGTCACAGGCAGAAACAGTTTCAAGAAAACGTCTCTAGCATCTGATGTGTTAAAGTAAGTTTAACAAAAATAATAACAATTCATTCCAAACCTTTCTCATTCAGTTTTCCCAGACTGTGACGGCTCAAAAGCTGTTGGAATAACTACATTCTTAACAGCTGGATGTTGCATAGTGTTAGTTTTTAGACAGAAAAGGGAAGGTTCATAATGAAACATATCCACATGCTGTTAGTATATGCAAATCTGTTATACAGGCTTTACAAACCACTTTTTGCACTGATGTGTTTTGTGATATTTATTTTTTATTTATTCAATTAAAAGGAGTATCTTAAATGTGTCTTCTATAGTAATACAATATTTGGTAGTTGGGCCATAATCTGCTGTTTTCAAATTCACAAAACCTAAAACAAATCCCCACTGTAACTCTGTGAGTACAGATTAAAGTGCCATAAAATGGCAGGTGGAGAGCTATTTGCTTTCACATTTTATGTGTTTCCTGGAAAAACAGTTGGGGGGATAAAAACATCTACTCTGCTAGACTGGTCCTTCCTGATCACCGTTCCCTCCGCCGAATGAGCTGTGCTTTTTCTGTAAAGTGTAAAACGTCTTTGTTCTGTTGTGTTGATAAGTAACCAAAATATATAAAAAGATTATGCTGTAATATCAAGTAATTTAAATATTTTGTCTGACATATGTGAAAGCATCATATGTAGCAAGAATACAGATTTCAGCACTTCAGTCAATTTATTTTCCTTTCTGCAGATTTGCTGCACCCTAATATTGTAAAGAAGACCATGGATGTTAGCTTTTAGTGCCAACACCTCAAAAAAGATTATACATGAAAAGTTGAGGTATGGGACGTCACCTGGCGAAGCGGTAGAGCAGCGTCCCTTATGTAGAGGCGATAGTCATCGATGCACACATCCTGATTCAAAGAAAATGATTTTAATGCTTTTCTTTCTTTACTGACTGAACCTTCATTCATTTTGTATTCATTGATGTTGATCTTGGTTCTGATTTTTATAGATTTCTGGTGCATCTGCTTCACCCACTCATATACTTCACCTGTTTCTTACTAATTTGTCCTCTCATGATTTCCAAATAAACCAAACTAATGCTAAAGTCTCTTATGCAATTTATTTGAAACACGTTATTTCCTAAACTTTTGTATTACACTCTAGGTGACTCCTGATCTCAGATATTGCTTATTTGTGTGACATGTCCATATTTTCTTACCCTAGCATAAGAGTAAATGATGGAAAATTACTTTGAATCAGTGGTTGTCAAAGCAGTTATGAAAAATCCTCCTTGTGGGTGTAATTTAATGGATGGTTGGTACGAAGTGCACCACAGGACAAAGGAGAGCGAGAGAGATTGTTTGTCTAAATCTATTGTTGAAGCTGTCTGAAGGTTTTGAAGGAACTTTCTGTTTGGAAAGCTGTCTGATGGAGCCTAAGTGTCTCCTGGACGTCTTTGTTCCTCCTCCTGAAGGAGTGCTACGGATCACTGCATCTTCCCAAACAGGAACCCTCAAAAGCTTGAAACGCTCATAAAAGCTGATGGTCACTCCATCACAACATGAGTAAAGTCTGAACTGCTTTTACAACTGCAAGTTTCATCGATACGTATGCATGTACATGCACACAATCTGGACCGTGAACATAAATTATCAAGCCAAACCCTTGAAAACCAATGGATAGTTTAAAAAATACTCAGTAAAATAGTAAGACGACTACTTATGCCTAAGCTGTGATTCAACAAATGTAAAATTTTAATGCAAATGTATTCATACAAGCACAACTTGACAGTCTCCAAATTCCCTAAACTTCTTGAAACTTTCCATGTTTTAGTTTTATTCAAACTCTACCATTCTATGTTGCATTGAGTTCAAGATATGACTAGAAAACTTGTACAGAACCAGATGTCAAAGATCATAAGTTATCTGAAGGTGACCCCTTCTGATGTTTCATTTCAAATGTGCCTGAAGCACTCTTCCATGAAAACCCCCTTCGGAAGAACACAAGTAACTCTTGATTGCATTTACCCACAGGCATTTACATGTATGTGCACAAGCAGAGTAAACATTATTTGCTCTTTGCATTAGTGAGTGGAGGGCTGGAGTTGGTTGTGCGTGCTGGACAATAAAAGAGCAGGAGAACCTACGACTCCATTTCAAACTTTGAGGTGCACTCTGAGACAATATTTTAAAAATCCATTCAAAGCATGGACACCAGCATGTCCTGGGCTGCTGTGATGCTTCTGTTATCAGGTAAATTTAGTTGATTTTCTCACAGAGAGAGAAATAAAATGTCTATTTTTAATGACCAGTCTGGCAGAACTTGCAGGGTTATTAAAGCTTTGACCATTTTTCTTTCCGCTTGGGGTTAAAAAGCAGCGTGTTCAGGTGAGAATATTTTAAACCCAGGACCACTGAGTGGAGCCGTAGGAGGCAGAGTGAAGTTCACCACCAGCCTCAGCCCCCCACAGAGCCCATTTCTGTCCATCAGTTGGAGCTTCAAAGGCGTGAACATCATCACTTCCACCAGCACCAACATCACAGAGCCGGGACACGCCAACAGGATCTCATTAGATCGAGCCACAGGAGCGCTGGAGCTCAGGAACCTGGTGCTGGAGGACAGCGGGGAGTACACACTCACCATCATACCGGACGGGGGGCTGCAGAGAATGGGGAGGATCTCTCTCAATGTGTATGGTAGGTCTTTAGACACTATGGGGGGAAATAAGGAATAAATCCATCTGAAAATGAATGTTTCCTAAGGAAATAATGGTGGGTACAGAAATAAAATAACCAGATGGATAAAATATCTCAGAAAACACAAAACTGGGCTTAAAAGTTTGGTATTTAATGAGTTTTACAATAAAACTGAGATAAAATAAAAATAAAAAGTAACTCTGAAAGGCAACCAAAAACCTTCAAGCTCATTTTTAAAAAGACCATTTCTTATTTATTAAACCACCAAATAAAATAGTATGACGCTGTTTTTCTTAGAATATATTTAAAATGCTGCAACATCAGTACCTGTTTAAAAATTCACAATAACTGAACTGATCAATTAATGGTTTATATCAAATATATGTTTCTTTATTTTCATTAACATGTTTACTTATTTCCATTTTATTTATATATTTATAGTTGACATTTTCCCTTTGGACTTCATGTTTATTTTTATATTTTTGCTTTGTTTAAAATCTGTTTTTTAAGAAGCAGGACACATTGTAACAGGTACTAGACATATTCTAGTCATCTAATCAGATGTAATTCATCATAAATCATTTATTAATATCTCCTTTCAATCATCTGTGTGTTAAAAAGCATCAATTGTGCCTTCTTACATAAATATTTTCACATATATAGACATTATAATAATGTCTTTATATGTAGTGGAAGAAACACTGTCAAATTGAAATAAAATGCATATTCTGACACTAACGAACTTATAAATAATGTAACAAAGTTACGTTACAGAACAGTTAAAAATCAACAATTCAGTCTGAAATTCAGACATAATCACATCTGCTATTTCTTGGTCTAATCAACTTGGTATCACAAAGATTTACCAGGATATTTTGTTAAACTCTTGTAATTATTGTCTGACATTTTCACCACCAGTGCTGATAACTGGAGCCAGCATTCGCAGCCCTGCAGCCGTCCTGATAGAAAATCAAAGCTCCACCAGCCTCACCTGCGAGGCCTCCGGCACCGTCATCACCACAGAGTGGATGAAAGATGGCCGACCTCTTGATTTTGGGCAGAGCGTCAGCTTATCAATAGACAACAGGACCGTGTTCATACGGCCCGTTCTCAGCTCCAACGACGGCAACTACCAGTGTAGAGTCAGCAACCCAGTCAGCAGCCAGACTGCGGCTCTCCATCTCACTGTCAACTGTAACTACTGTAAAACTCAAGATTTATTTCAGCTGTTGACCACAAGTCAGCATTTTACAGCTTTGACCTGACATGTAATATCTTCCTGTGCAGACGGACCGTATAACATATCAGTTATTGGGCCGTCAGCAGCTTGGCCTGGCCACAGAGTGACACTGCAGTGCACAGCAGTTTCTGTTCCTCCAGCAAACTTCAGCTGGACATTTAATGGAAATGAAACGCATGTCAACACCTCCATGTTTGTTATAGAGAAGTTAGAGGCTAAAAACATTGGGAATTACACCTGCACTGCCAGAAACATGGTGACCAGGAAGGAAAACTCTGCCGTTCTGGATTTGAGAGGTAAGATGGTCACTGTACGTCGTTTCTGCTTCATTTTGACTGAAACCTCTTTATAATACGCAGCATCCTGTACTGCCCCCTGTTGGTCATTCTCAGCTTTGGTCATCAGTGTCATTAATCTGAAGGGGTTAATGTAAAACAGCAGGTGAGTCACTCTATTACAATTATAATTATACCATGCATTTATTAACATGGTACATTCTTTCTGTTCAATCCTCAGATAAATGCAGCTAATGAAGAAAACCTCCAACGAAAAGTACAAAACAACTTTCAAGAAACGTTGGACTCTGCCGAAAGCTCAGAAAGACCTGATGTGAAATGGAAAGTCTTGCATTTCTAAGATCTTGATTTGAAATTTAAATAGATTTACATGCTTTTTTTTTTTTTTTTACTTTTTTATATCTGTTATTTTTAATTATTTCATTTTGTATAAAAAACAGTAACACAGAAATTCTTTGGAAATATATGCTAGCTGAAGAAATGAGCACTTTTGGTTTCTGCTAAAGACATATTGATGCACTGATTATTAATAACTAGCAGTCTAACTCTGTAAAATGTTTTAAATAATTAAATTAAATCTACTCCACTCGCACTCTTTTGATTTTCTGTGGGTGTAAATATTCCAACGATCATTACTGATGGAAAGACCATCTTCTTAGTGAATAATGCACACACCCACAGATTCATGAATGGCCACAAAATGCAAAGAAAGTTAACTTTTTATATATATATATACGTGAGTATCCAAACAGGATCTGACACGGCTGACACATGTCCCACAAAATAAAAACTGTCTGAGGACTTTTGCACCAGATATTAATCTTTTTATACTTTTTAGGTTTGTCACTAATCATCTGTCATAAAATCTGTCATAAGACGAGCAGGACAATATTTATTGAGGTAAATAGTAGAAAAACTTTGGATATAGAGCTGCAGCTTTATTATTAGCTGTAATTCCTGATATTTTTTCACCTTCATCTTTACAAGCTGGGATCGAGTTAAACGAAACCAGCATAGATCACTGACCTCATTGCCTATTGGACACCTGGGAGCTCCTGAACGTGGGACTCTGACTGGAGGAGATGTTTGTATGTCCCCTATTTGAGTAACTTCTCTAAAAAACATCAATATGAGACTGAGTTAAGGTCTGAATGAAACCGCTTTCCTTCCGTCTATTCTTCAGCCTACTGTCATCCTATTTTTAACTTCCTCACTCAAACTGCTGACTGAGATGAGCTGTACTTCCTGATACAGTCGGTACATATTGACATAAAATCTGCTTAATGTTTTGACGCCTATTTCATAATTTCCTTCTCCCTGTGTCTAATTTTACAACTGTGTTTTGTTGGCTACAAAGAAACAATACAGTATGTGTTCCTACCACTTGAACTTTTTCCAATTTTATGCTAAAACTACAAACATCGGTATTTATTTAGATGGTGTGTGATCAAAAAATACAGCAAAATGATCAAAATGAGACATGATTTAAAGATTGTATTTCTTGACAAAAATCTGAGAAGTGTGTATGCTAAATAGCAACACTTGTACTGGTGAGATACTCTTGGTGTTTAGTGGTTTATTTATCCACAATGGCCAGTTCTCACTCATCTGTGAATTAAAAATAACACCAACAGTTTTCATGCGGTTGTGATTAGTAAAAGTTTTTACATATTGAGCTTCATTGTACTGTAATAGTTTAACACCATATGAGTCCATCTAACAGGGAATCTTTTTGTATGAGCAAATAATAAATGACGAGACAGTCATGACAAAAGGTGTGAAAAGCCATTAACATCTAACGCTACAAGCTTCACAACCACTGAGACCACTCATAAGTGTTAACCTTTTCCGGACGAAGCACATGCAACAAACTGACAAACTGATAACCAAGAAGAAGAAAGCAATGACTGAGTTAGTGGCAGAAACTTAACTGTCCAGAAAATTATATACGTAAATTCAATATTTACAGGAATCAGGAAGTCTCACCCTCTTATGATAATGTATATCTTCATCATCCTTCATGTGAAAAGGGAACAAAAACAGACGTGAGGCCATATCTGGGTCAAATATTAAGTACGTGTGCTATATAAATATTACTTATTGGCAAACACTTTTCCTTTAGCAAATTCTGCATTCAAAACACCATAAACTCATGAGCAATATGCACAGCATTTCAAGAGATTCATCGAGAAAGTTTATATGACCACAAGAGGTCAGAGTTGAATAGAACAGGAGTCATGCTTGTCATCGGCAATCTAACGTCTTTAGAAATATGAAGCGGTCAGTCAGATAAGTTCGGGACATTTCTTTTATTTATTATTTATTTTATTTTTATTGTAAATATCTTGTCAAACTTTTGAAAATCATAAAATCATTCCTAAAAGTGTCGATGCTTAGGGCAAAAGAAATGTGTATTTTTGAGCAGCGCCATATCACATTGATTTTATTTACAATCTTTGCTCAACTGGGGCACCGAGGCAGTGGATTAGCAGAGCTGTTGTAGGAACTTTTGCTTTATGTTCTCGTTTAGCTTTTGCTCCACTTCTTGTCGGTTTTTACTGCTCCGCCTTCAAATGGTTTTGCAGTTCTTACATTACTCCTGCCTCCTCTTCACGGACCAGCGGTAAGTTGCTCCGAAGTTGATTTAAAGGTGACCATTAAATACAAATAAGTTAAAAAATGCTTTTACTAATTGTGTTTTTATGATCTGTAGTCGCTGCAATGACAACCTGCAACATACTTCTTGTTGTAAATCTAATTGTCATCTCATCATTTCCAGGTGAGACTCTTATTTTAAAATTCTGGCGCCACACTAAAACATTTGAAGGTGGTTTAACTTGAAAATGAAAGTCCACCTGCTGCCTTGAAAATGCAATTTAGGACAAGTTTTGTTTTGGTTTTAACTCAGAAAGTTTATGAAGTTGATTTAACAACTAGAGGCAAGTTGTCTAAACATTGATTTTAAAGTTCATTAATCTTGAATTGTAAGTTTTTACAATACTGTAATTTAAACCAAATAATTATTTCACAATATGCAGGAAAAAAAAAAACTGTCCTCACCTAGTTAAAGAGCCACATTTTTACTCACTTTGTCAAGTTAAAATAACTACTTATTTTGCTTTAGAAAAATTTGAATTCTTAATTCAAATTGCACAAACACATAATGAATTTTATCAAACATCACAATGAATTTTGTTCAAAAACATTTAGTGTGAACAGGACATTATCCTCAAGATTTGCAAACTCAGAAGTGCATTAAAATGAACATTTGTCTTAATAACGCAAGAGTAGAAGATAATAGACGCAACTAATGCAGCTCAAATGTTTTACAATGCAGAACTGAAGAGCCATTGCTCTTCAGTTTGATTCCTGAAGATTCATGGTTCACACTAAAAATGGAAATTTCTCAAGTTCCTTGACAGAAGTGAAACATCCTGTTTTTGTGTAGCATTCATCTTGACAGAAAAGAGGACATTGTTTTCTGAGAAAGAAAATTAAATTGATCAAGTAATAAAGATAACACCATAATTATAAACTTAGGAATGCAAACTCATTCAAATTATTTTCTTGCTGGCGGTCCAGCATGTTAACTTTTTTTTTCTTACAGATCTTCAGGCAAAAACACTCGAAGTGACTGGATATGTTGGCAAAGAGGTCATTTTGAAATGCCAGATAGCCACAGAAAACATTACTCAGGTTCAGTGGAAATTTGAGTCCACAATTATTCTTGTTTTCAACACCCAGTATGGAACGAGTATAAATGATTCTCCCCTAAAGGAAAGATTGAATCTTGCAGAACAGTCACTGAAAATTAAAGATGTGAAAATGACAGATTCAGGGACTTACACCTGCAGTGTAACAGCATACCCCAGTGGATCACATGAAGACACCA
>CAEGAE010093396.1:0-17750 GCA_903067095.1 Girardinus metallicus | reverse complement strand
CAGGACTGTCCAGAACAGCGCACAACGCCCCGCCCCCTTTCACAGAGAACAGACACACCGTCAGCTTGAGAAGTATGGAATACGTTGCAGTTTTGTCAAGTTTATCAAGGAACTTTGAAAAAAAAAGAAAGAAAAGGATTTTAAAAAAAATAAAATAAAATCAACATTTAATAATGAAATGTCTCTCTGTCATTTTTTTGGTAAATTTCAGATTAATCTGTTCTTCTGTAGCCATTGCAAAGTGTGTAATTATGTAAATATTGATTGCATTCAGTTCCAAAACTCAAATTATAAAGGTTATCAATACACAGCGATGAGTTTTTAAGAGTTAATTCTTGTTCGTTTTTGTAAATATGGCCATAAATTAGCTGATAGGTACTGAAAGGCCATTAAGAGGCTTGAATAGAATTATCTCTTCAAATTCCTGTCTACATTATCATTTGGTAGTGATTTTATTTTTACATAAAGGTAAACACATTCTGGCATGACTTTTCCAAACTTTGAGTCACCATTTTCAATAGATTCTCAAATATATTCTTAGTGTTGGTACACAATTCAGGAAAACGCCATGAGAGGTTCCTGGAATTGACCCTGTGTTGCCACAGCAAGTGTGTAGCTGTTGCACGGAATTCGCAGAAATCTCACATCATTTAGAAATTAGATGATTACTCAACATTGTACTTATTGACTTATTTGAGGTCGTGGAATTGCTCAAATATTGAGTACCTAGGGTTTCTGCGAACATTGTGGTGCGCTTACATTTTTTGGCCAATAGATGGCAGTACTTGGGTTTGACTCATTGCCAGCTTTTTTCATTCTCGGACCTGCTATGCTTAACAGAACTCAACAATTTATTTCCTCCTCCTTTTCAAAATATGGGATCAAGACTCTAATGCAGCTGAAATGAAAGACTTATGATTTACTAGTAGCTATTTTAAAAATACTTATTACTCAAGCCAGTCTAATAATTTTTGTTTGTTTGTTTTTTGTTTTGTTTTGTTTTTTGTTACAGTCTGTGACATAGTGGTCATACAGTAACGGCGCCATGGGGGCGCTAGAGGGTGTTATAGCTCCCCCTGTACTAGTCAGAGCACCGCCAACTAAATATTTGCCATGTTTCCAAATGGCATAAACGTCCAATTTTTGTCCAATTCACTGTTAATATAAGCGATGTGGTGGGAGATAGATTAAGAGATTAACCTAACTCACAATGTGTTTAGTAATTACTGTCGCGCATACGTTCTATATCAGGTCTGGACCGATTTATTCAAAATAAGTCGTTTTCACCAAGTCTAAACACCAGAATCATGTATATTGCTGACATGTAATTGGAAAATTCACTACTTGTGTTGCCTTCACCTCTAAATGTGGTTGAGCTTGTTAAAATAATTTTGCGGCTGAAACGTAATATGCAGCGCAGTTTATTTTGCTGCGTATCTGTGTGTTGAGGAACAAATTATCCTTCATAGCACCCTCAACCCGGGACCATATCAAGCAACACATTAAAAAAAAAAAACGCGTAAAATGATTCTTGCGCCTCAAATGTATTTTATACATTTTTGCCTTTTATGCAAAAATGTATTTTATGCAAAATTTTATTTTATTCAAAAATCTATAAAATAAATTTTTTAATACATGTATAAAATACATTTTTGCATAAAAAATATTATGTAACAAGAACCTTCGCCTGCGCTGTAGGAGTTAAGCCCCACCCTACTTGTAAAGCTGATCTTAAGCCAATCAGAGTCCTTCGCGCGGAATTTCAAACGCTTTTCAAATTCCTATTCTTTCCACGTAGTGAGATTGCTCCGCCAAATTTGTAAACAAAGTAGTCCCCTTAAGGAACCTGTTGTTAAAATTAGATTTTTAGCGTAAAAACTAACACACTGTGAAATCACAGTAACATGAAAGAGTACGTTTGACAAGCAAATGGGGTTTAGTTAACGCTGACATTTCTGTGCGCGTGAAGTTGTGCGGAGGGATTTTGCAGCAACATTACGGAAGAGGACAGAGCACAAGGGACGGCTGTCCGCTGTAGTTTACGTTAAAGACTCGTCGGTAGGTAGGGTAGTTAGTTCTGTTTTTAGCCCGGTTATGATGGAATTTTAAAATTAAAAGGTATTATAGTCCTTAGCAGGTTTATGTTTATGGATAGACGAAAGACGAGGTATCTTTGAACGGATCTTCAGGTAATAGACCACTGGTAATGATTGTTTAACGGTATTTTTGTTTTTCGTGTGTAAACTTCGATACGTTAGTCTTTGACGTCAATAGGTAACGTTGAAGCAAAGTGATAAAACCGTATGTGCCCTAAAGAGACACATTTCGTCTTGTAGCATAATTACCTGCTGAGAATATGTATATTTATGCCTCTTTTTGATGGTTTAGGCCACAAAGCCGAACTTTTGTGTCGACATTGCACGTGGGCCTTGGTACAGTGTTTTAACTCGAGCCTTGACAGCAATAAAGTCAAATACGGCGAAATTGCATTAATTTGAGTTATTTGGTTTGCTTCATGCTACTATGTTTTCAAATAGAACCGCTATGTTCAGCTCAAATTAGACTTCTCATTTCTCACACATTAACTTTACTGTAACATTCTCAGGTAAACGCTGGAAAAATGCCCCTGCATGGTAAAATAGTGGTTATTAAGAGGAGTGGAGGAGACGGGACTGAGTTTCCTCTGACTGCATCGTGTTTGTTTGGAAGGTGAGCTCAAATAATTCATGTTTTTTTTTTTTTTTTTACTTTTGTAGAAAAATAACTTGTAAAACAACAATTGTTCTTCCCGTAGAAATATGGAAGTTAAAATAAGTGTGGATGAATGTTTGCAATTTCAGACTTCATTCTGCATGTCAAGCTCTAAATCTATTACCCATCCCATGTATCCTTCCACTTGTAGCACCCAGCTGTTTCTCTCATCCTCTAAATATGAATCAATAGTTCTGCCTAAATATTTGTTTGTAAATTACCTTCCATCCAGTTATTTATCCTTCATCCCTCTGAGTCAACAGGTAACAGCTACCATGTGTCCATCTTAGCTTTCTTTTCATCCTTTCACTTTGTGATTTTTGCAGTTTTTATATTTAAAGTCTGTCAACTGTAAATATATCAAAAATATGCATTTTTGACAACAAGGAAAGCACAGAAGCCCACTTTTGAGGAACAACAAAAACACAAGTTCTGTTCCTGTTAAGGCGAGCGAACATACAATCAGCTTTGTCTAATAAAGTGAATCCTTTTTATTTATATATGCGGTCTATTTTAATTACTTGTAAATTTTATGCACAAATGTACACATCTTACACATTTCTTTTTCAAATTACCTACACAGTTGCAACTTTCTTTTGATTTGTTTTTTTTATTGGAAACAGTAAAATATATATATATTTAGTTGTCTTCTTTTTCTTTATTATTATTTTAAATGTGACCTTCAGATGTATTTTTGCTGTCCGTTACATTTCACTGTAAACATATTCTCTGTGGAATGTTCCACTTGTTGACGTGTTTCCCTCTCGTCTTGCAGGAAGGCCGAATGCGACATTCGTATTCAGCTTCCTCAGGTTTCCAAGGAGCACTGCAGAATTGACTTGAATGAAAATAAAGAGGTGAATGCCTCTGCAAATATTGTTCTGTCTTTCCGCGGTCATGTTGGAGGTGCTTTGAGCTGATTGTTCTTCTCCTCCCCCAGATCATTTTGACCAATCTGAGCTCAGCCAATCCGACTCGTGTCAATGGCGAGGCTCTGAGTCAGTCTGAGCGCTTGAAGCACGGTGATGTGATAACTATTGTCGATCGTTCTTTCAGGTATGCAGGGAAGTGAAAATGTTGCAGTAAAACTAAAAGTATTAGATACAATTTTTATGTCTTTCTTGTTTAGTCAGGTTTCTTTCTAACCCTTACTGAGCACAGCGGTGGTGGCCATTTGTCAGCAGTGATATTATAATGTGGACATGTGTGCAATTAGCTTGCACAGAAATTAATTGATTTGCTTCAAAATGACGCTCTGACAAAAAACCTGGTGGACATACAGAACTTAATGTGATCCTGCTTCAATTTCCATCAAACTGATGAGGGATTGTGTGAATTTTTTTTCTTTTTCTGACGATATTTCAGGTTTGAGTATGCGCCTACACAAACACCGAAGAAGAGGACTTCTGGGGCCAAATCTGAAACCTTTAAGGTGATCTTTGCTTTTTTTTTTTTATATTCTATCAACATTGACTGGTATTTAACAAATTTTTGAGCCTTCACTTCTGATAAAATAAATGTCATTTAGAGATACCTTAATGTGTTTAGGTTCTTCGAGATCAGCAAGTGGCTCACAGGGTTGTTGCCGCTGACGCAGGAGAAAAGAGAATCTCTGATGCCTCTACAGGTAACACTGTTAACCTTCAGTCTCTTGTTTGTGCTGCACATTTGGTTGGTTTAGATTAAAATTGACCAATGTAAAATAAAACTCCAAATACAAGACGACAAGCGTTACCAGGTTCTTTCTCGGTTTGCACGGAATGAGAAATTAGTCACTTAATAAAAGAAGACAGATTAATGTTAAAATGTTTGTGTCCAGTATTTTTTTCTCACTTGAATGGCGGTGCTTTTTGAAGACAAATCTCTTTGTTTTTCCACATTCTGCTGGTATCTTAACCATTAGTGCTTTGGGCTTTTAGTTACTGACTTAAACCACAGATAATTCTGCGTTAATTTTACAAACAGGATATTTCACAGCTTTTGGGGGCTCTGTGTTGCCTTAAATTGAGGGTTTAAACTGGATCTGTCGAAACAGCAACAAGATTTTATTAAAAAAAAAAAAAGGATAAATAAAACAGAATAAAGGTACGCAATCAATGTGTGTAAGAACTTATTCAGTGCAGTTTTTTTTTTAAATGAGGTCATTAAGTACAGTTAATTTTATATATTTTTAACACCTTTGGAACTTTTGTGTGAACCTACATATTGTGATGAGGCTGCTACTCTTGAATTTCTATTACACTAAGAATATTTTTGTAATTCTTTTATTCCTGAAGTATTAATATTGTATTCTGTTTTAGATTTCTTTACATATTTCAAATGGTTTTTAAAATTGAAAGATATAAACTTTTTAGTGGGTTTTGTCTCAGTTTCAAGGTATTTCATAACAATCATGTGTTATTGTATATATTCCCTTTCTATAATGACAGAGAGCCTTATTGCAAATTAGGAACTGTTTAAAACCCTATGTGGAACACATCTGTGACGTGTTAAGCTAACTGATGTTGGATTGCTTTGTCCCACACAAGTAAGCCACTGTAGTGGTACAGCTTCTCAGTAGTAGACGATTCAAACGTGTCCCAAACAATGAAATTGAGATTTTGCTCACATGTCCCAATATGTGACTTGCTTAAAAAAACACTTGGGGAGATGAGTCAGGGCTGCAGAGCAGGTGTTACAAAGATGAAGTTCACCTTTTGTGTTTAACATGGTTGTTTTGAGTACCTTTCTATTTGGTAAGAACAGTTAAGTAGAAAATAATGTTTGACAGTAACTCTGAAGTGTAAAAATACATTTTTGCTTTGTTTTTCAGACCCTCATCTCAAAGATGGAGCTAACTATAACAACATCCAGCGATCCTTGGAGAAAACCTTGGAATTGGAGTCCCAGGAAGATGAGAAGAACTCACCATTCAGTGATCTGTATCAAATGATCAAAAAGTCGTTGGATGTCAAGACACCTCGCAAGTCTTCCGCAAGTCTGGTTCAGACACCGTCCTCGAAGTTCTGCACTCCGAGACCGGGTTCGGTTATCAAGAAGAGTGAAAAAGGGGTCGTTCTCACACCCAAGAAGGAAGAAGATCCCAAAGGTAAAACCCCAGAGTCTGTTAAGAAACGGCGGAAGAGCTTCCAGGTTCCTTCTGCTGAGGGACCTGGACCCAGAGTGGAAGAAGATGGAAAGTCTGAAGGTACTTCACAGCGGAGAAGAATCTCAACTCCTCAGAAATTCACCACCTCAGAGGTTATTGAGCAAATAACAACTTCAGCGTCTAAGTCACCAGTCAGGAGGAGAAGCAAGGAACACACACCAGCTAAATCTGGCTTGTCCATGGAGCAAGAAGGACAAGCTGGAAAATCTCCCAAACTGGAAAATCCACCAAAGAGATCTCCTAAAAACTTAGGATCTGCTGAGAAAGGTTTTTTTTTATTATTATCATCATTCTTTTATTTGTTTGGATTAGCTCATATAAAACAATTAGTTGAGTACCACAGTTTGCATTAAAGTTCATGTAAAGATTTATGTTTTTTCTTAGCGAAAATGTCCAAGAAACGCAAGAGCGAGGAGCTTGGGAAAGACCTGCCGATATCAAACCTGAAAAGGAAACGAGTTTCCTTCGGAGGCCACCTCAGCCCAGAGTTATTTGACAAACGCCTGCCACCTGACTCTCCACTGCGTAAAGGGGCCAGTCCAAGGAGGAGCCTATCTCTCTATAAACCCAAACTGTCTCTTCTTAGGAGAGCTTCTGTCATTGGGTTGCTAAAAGTTAGTGAAAAGTTTGTCTTCCCGAAGCTGTTGTTTTAGGTCATAAACTTTTATTTAAAATGTTTTCTAATTTTTCCTCAGGAGCAGAGGACCCCGTCACCCAAGTTCAAAAAGAGTGCTTCTCCCAAGACTCCAACAGGGAAGGCATCACCAAAATCAAGGTCCGCTTCCCCTGCTGAGAAGTCTCTCAGGTCCAAGTCGGCTTCACCCAAAGCCACACCTGGGAAAAAGTCTCCCAAGGCTGCAAGTCCAGCCCAGAAGTCTCCTAAATCCAGGCCTGCTTCTCCCAAGGCTACAAGTCCAGCCCAGAAGTCTCCTAAATCCAGATCCGCTTCTCCCAAGGCTGCAAGTCCAGCCCAGAAGTCTCCTAAATCCAGATCCACTTCTCCCAAGGCTGCAAGTCCAGCCCAGAAGTCTCCTAAATCCAGATCCACTTCTCCCAAGGCTGCAAGTCCAGCCCAGAAGTCTCCTAAATCCAGGTCCACTTCTCCCAAGGCTGCAAGTCCAGCCCAGAAGTCTCCTAAATCCAGGTCCGCTTCTCCCAAGGCCTTGACCAGCACAACACCAGTGAAAACACCATTGAATTCAGGCATACAAACCTCGTCCATCCAAGGTCGCTTCTCTGTGTCACGTATCAGGACCCCCTCTCCAACTACAGCAGTTGCTCAACAGACGCCTTTGCTTGCTGGTACCCCAAAAATCCCTCTGAAGAGGAAGAGCATGAAGAGTGCATCACGGAGGACTTCAGGTGTTGCCAGGAGTGCAGTAAAAGTCTTTCAGAGACGAAGTGGCATTTCACGGGCATCACTGAAAGGTGTGTTAAATGCTGAAGTATGAAAGTAACTTTTGCTTCCTTGTGGGTACTATGGAAAGAACTTTGAGCTACTCAAAGCAGTCATATTTGTTCATTATTTGTATTTCATTGACTCTCCAGCTCAAAGTTCCTGGGCAAATATTGTAAAATTTGGACAAACTAAGACTTCAGTTGTTGCTCCAACTGAAAAGAAGATCATACAGAAACCCCTGAAGAAGGTTGTGTCCAAACCACAGGTTTGTTCTTTAGATTGATCTGTTCAAACTGTTATAAAACCCTAAATTCACAACTACTGCTGAAGTGTTCTTTTTTTTTTCCTTTATTCTGTTAGACCCCTGCCAGGAAACTGAAAGGCCATACAAGCACTGGACATGCAGATTCTCCTGCCACCATCCTTGTTGGGAGAGCTCACAAAAGAACCATTGTACATCCAACTGGAGCTGCACCAAAAGTGGTCATGAATCCTGCACTGTTCAAAAAGGACATGAAAATGGATGAAGATTTAACAGGTAACTGTAGCTTTCTCTGTCACCAGAGATCACATGTTGTGGATTTCAGTTTTGCAACTGCCTGTATCTTTGAATTTCAGGACTCTCTGAGATGTTCAAAACTCCTGTACATGAGAAGAGAAGAAGGTCTTTGGTCAGTGAGGGCAGTGCCAAGAAGACACCAATAGCAACTCCTTCTATGGTGGAACCGTCGGTGCTGAACACCCCAGAGGAGCCAGGTAATTTGGCCTTTCAGGGGGCGCTATTGAAGCAGACTAAAATCGTAGTTATTTTTGCCAAAACAAACTGCTCAGGGCTGAAGGTGTTCAAAAATCTAACTTGCCTTTCAGATGAAATGATGGTGTCTCCACTGAGTGTAGCATCTACAGTAAAGAGTCAAAGGTACAACAGCGAGGCAGTCCAGCGCCTTCTCAGTGGAGATGAAGAAGCAAGTTTTGTTGGTGATGCTCCTGCCTCGGAAGTTTGTTCAGAATCTAAACACACAGATCCAAAGGAGGGCTTTGTTAAAACTCCCAAACAGAAGCCAGAATTACCCGTCTGTCTCACTGGAGTCAAGAGGATCATAAAAACACCAAGACAGAAGGCTGAGCCTATTGAAGATTTGAGAGGAAAACTCTTGAAAACTCCAGAACAGAAACCTGTGCAACAAGAATGTCTCACTGGAATCAAGAGGATCATGAAGACACCTAGACAGAAAGCCGAAACTTTAGAGGACATCCGAGGAAATCTTTTGGTAACTCCTAAACAGAAAACCGAACAACCAGAGTGTCTCACTGGCGTCAAACGCATCTTTGCAACTCCAAAGCAGAAGGTGGAACCTCTAGAAGACCTTCAGGGAAAACTCTTGAAGACTCCAAAAGCCAGACAGAGCTCTGACATCAGCTTGGATGGTGTTAAGGAGCTTCTCCAGACACCAATCCACCAGTCCCAGATGCTGGGTCTTACCACTGTTGAAAGAATGATGAAGATGCCCCAAGAGAAGACTGCTCCAGTTGTGGATGTGGTTGGTAAGAAGAGGCTCCCGAGAACTCCCAAACAGAAAGGTGAACCCGTAGAAGACAACTTTGGCATCAAAAGACTGATGAAATCCCCAAGACTGAGAGGAAATCCTCCAGTGGAAGACTTTGAGGGACTTCAGGAGCTCATGGAGGAGCCGGTGACCTACCTGACAGAGCAGCGGCCAGATAAGGTAATAACTGAAGCATGAACAATTGTAATGAATTATGAAAAATCTTTATATTGAATATTTTGTCAAATGAATTTGTCTTATTGCTCTGTTTTAACAAGTAACTCTTGCCTTTCACATTTGTAGCCATCAGGTGCATTGGAAACGCAACCTCAAAGTGTCATGGAGAGCAATACAACTTCTACCAGTGCTTCTCTTGACAGAAAATCTGTTCGGGGTAAGAGGGCAAAAGCTGTGGAGCCCAAACAAGACGAAACAAAAGAACTGCCGGAACCTTCTCAAAATGCCATGGTGTCTGCACCAGCTAGAGGAAGGAGAGGAAAGAAACCTGAGACCACAGCGCCACCTGCTGTTAAACACACCACAAGAGGCAGGAATGCACAAGTCCCTGAAAGCAGAGATGTTGCAGAAAGTCTCCCAGAGTCTCCAAAAGTTGCTATGAAAAGACAAAGACCTATCAAAAGAGCTCAAGACGAGGCAATAGAGCTAGAGCAGAATCCTCCTGCTGAAGACGTAGCGACCCCAGAACCTGAGATTGATTTAGTGCCAGCCATTGACGTGCATGGAGGTCCAGGACTTGTAGAGAAAGCAGTGGTAAAGCCCAAACGAGGAAGAAAACCCAAACAACCTGAAAAACTGGCACAGCAGGAGCAGAACCTTCCTAAAAGTGAGTCATTCTTCAATGCATAATTTCTTGTTTAATTGCTTATGACATTAATTGTCTACACCTGTTTAGGAATATTGATACCCTTAAACTGACTTTAATCTTATTTTCAGATGCAGATAAAGACAATAGTGTTAACTCATCAGATGCTGAACGTGTGAAGCTACCTGAAGAGAATGCAAATACGGAAGTTGCAGAAACTAGCTTGACTCAGAAGAAATCCGTGAGAGGCAAAAGAGCTAAACCCGTGGAGACTAAAGAAGCTGAGGATACACAGGAAGCTGAGGAGACCTCCAATAAGCCTGTTCTTCCTCCTGTCAGAGGAAGGAGAGGAAAAAAGATGGAAGCAACAGCTTCTCCTGCTGTTAAACAGAACACAAGAACCAGAAATGCAAAGTCTCAAAACGCTGTTGATCAGCCAGCTGTTGAAGCACAACCGACAACTGAGATTTCCAATGAAACCGTGACCCCTCAAGTATCGGAGAAGTCCAATGAAAAGACGACGGACCCTGTAAGTTCAGTACAAGTGACGAGCAAGCCACTTAGAGAGAGAAAAGCTAAAGTAACATCCACTGAAACCAAGAAAGATGAATGTCCTGCTACAAATGCTGAAATTCCTCAACCCAATCCTTCTGTTGGTAAACCCAGGAGAGGAAGGAAAGCTAAACCTGATGTTAAGGAGCCAACTGAGGTGGCAGAAGATACCTGTCTCCCTGTGGAGACCAAGCCTCCAACAAGAGCTAAAAGAGGAAGAAGTGCTCTACAGAAAGAGGACAAACAGATTGAGGAGGACAAGGTGACTTCACAGGAGACCTCTGAACATCAGGAGCCACCTAAGAAATCACGGAGAACAAGAAAACCCGAGCAAGAGCCTCTAAAAACAAAGGAAGACATGATAGTCCCAGAAAAGGAACCTAGTGCTGAACAAAGTTCTGTTGCTGCAAAGCCCAGGAGAGGAGGACGGAAAGCTAAAGCAGATGCTGTCATAGAGACCCCTGTGAAGTCCTCAGTACTCCTGGCTGACACTACAGAGAAACCAAAACGAGGCAGAAAAGGAGAACAAATCCCTCAGGAAACTGTCCCTGCTGAGAATCCTGAACATGAAGAGATCTCTGTTCCATCTCCTCAGGTCCATAAACCTAATCAGGCAACACCGGCGAAAGGTGAGGTTTCACAAACCGTTCCAGCTAAGAGAGGCCGCCGGGGTACAGCTCTTCCTCTGGGGGAACCCAAACAAGAACCTGCTCCAGAACCAGTTGTACCAGCAAAAAGAGGAAGACGGGCTGCAGCAAAGCCCAAAGTGGACGACGGGGCCAGCGATGAGGCAAATCCCACCAAAAGCTCAAAGGCTGATGTCCAAGACCCAAAGACGACCAAAAAGACAGTCAAGTTCAAAAAGGACCTGGAAATCCGTGAAATTCCAAAAGCTACGCCGGTGAAGGCCGTTCGAGGCAGGAAGACAAAAATTCCAGACCAGGCTGATGCTAGTGGTAAAGACGGAACAAAGGAGGCCAGCGGCACTGAAGAGAAGACTCTCTCGGATGACGTCGTGGAGCCCGCCAAGAGAAGAAGCCGAGCAGCGAAGGTTGCAGAGGTGGTGGCGGAAGATATTGGAGCACAACAAAAAAATCGACGGGGGAGATCAGCAAAGAAATGACTCTGTTTTGTAAATACTTTTCATCCTAATTACGGTTTCCCCAAATGTTTTTGTAATTCCAAATTTTAGTTGTGAGGGCATTGTAGAAGGTAGTTTTATCAACTGAAAATTAAGCACTGCCAATTCTTCAGTAATCCATGTTTTTATCCCTTTCATATTTTGTTATATGGTTCTACAAATATATTGTCGCTGTGGAAAAAGATGTATTAAATTTTTTTACTACAGTACAATTGTGCAATGGTCTCCTTATTTATTTCCTGCTAAATGATGCATCAGACATGATAGTTTTGAAAGATTTTGTATAAAATGTAAATATAATTTAGATAAAAATAATATTAGAAAATCATGAGATGCTAAATATTACAGTGGTGTTTATCTGATTAATCTTAGCTGTGTGTTTCCAGAATTATTTTGTACCTTTAGCATTAGGCTCCAAACAGACTTAATCTGGCCACACTTGGAATATGTCAGCAAAATGACACTATGGTCTGGTGTTTGATGTGCAGACTCTTAAATCCATGGAAAAAATACATTTGTACCAACACCTTTGATTTTGATTCTCCATAATATACAATTTAAAACTATGCAACACTGATTTTTGTAATTCTAATACAGATTGCTTGATGAAATCTCTGGTAGTAAAATAGTTATTACTGACTGCTTGGTTGTAATAATACAAATTTAAATCACTGGTTCAAATAGTTCCGGTAGTTCATCGTTATATACTGCTACAACCAACAGCCTTGAAATCACTTTTGCGTGGTAGGAACCTTGTCAGGAAAACATTGTCACATCCGAACAGATTTTGCTGGCGGACTGAACACAAACGAAGACCTGACGCTGGAGGGAGATTTGAGCATGGCGCACTAACTATCTGAGACTGAAGTGTTTAGGTGTTTCCATCAATTTTTAGATAAATACTGGCCGCCATGTCTTCAGACAGCGATATACAAACGACGACTAGAGGGTTCTGCTGCAAACTGTGTAAAGTCAACTTACCGAACTGTGAGTAACATAAGCTAACCGGGGCACGCGCCTGCTTGGTTAAAAAGTTCTGCTTCAGGTCTTAAGCGTTCTATGAGCATTGTTTTTAATTTTATTATTGGAAATATATGTATTTATCTGAACAGGTAGTCTAGTGGACAACTATAATGTTGCGGCAGCAATTGAAAGATAACATTTAAGCCCACGAGTCGAAGCCACGATTTAAAGTATCACGTTATGGTTCAACCAATCAAGGAAAATACTGTTGTGCAGCAGACAATGCCGTTTACAGAGGAGGTAAGACAAATTGTGTTGGATCCAAACATATTAATGGGAAGTTGGGTGGAAGGAGAAACTGTTGGAAAAAGGTGCACAAACAATAGGGATAACCACTGAGAGGAAGTGTACCCAGGACAGAGGCTACATCTGTAACGTTTATTGTTGTCTCTCTTGTTCTGACTTGTTAGATGCACAGTAAATTGATTTCACGCTGTAGCGATTTTACTGCTATGAAGGTCAAGCAGTGAGTTGGGAAATGGGAAAAATATCTGTGGAAAATAAATCTGTTTGAAAAGTTTGTTTCATCTTGCTGGGTTTTGGCACATTGAAAAATAGTGGTCCCTCCACTGGACATGGAGGAGGAAGTGTGACCACTAAGGTTCACTACATCTAACTGATTTTTAAAGTTTTATTATAAAGTAAAACATAAACATAATGCCTATGTAGGAGTTGTAGTTTAACAAAATATCATCTGGAGCCTCCAGGCTTTAAACCCACCAATGTGTTTTAGGATAAACCAGAAAATTTAAGGATTTGTGAGAAGTATTTATCAGTTTTATTTCTTCATGCAACACTAATAAATTAAAAAAGATGTATTTCTACAAAATTGGAAAAATAAAAATGGGATTAAACCGTAGTCCTGTAGTTCACATTACACCAAACACAGATAATGAATTTTACAAGTATCAGACATGTTCTGTTACTCAAATGTGGTTGTCTGTAGGGCTGTTGTAAACAAAGGACCGGCAGACCAGGGGACGAACGTAAGAATGGGGGGAGCAATATGGGATATTTATGGCACTTTCGTTCGTCACACTCAGAAACTCGTCGACCAGCCATGTACCGCCACGATGCGCTCCACCACCCGTTTGTTCAGACTGGGATGACATGAAATTTATTGCGCGGTTCGTCCGTAAAGCTACACTTGCACTGTAAGCATCAACTACTCAACTGCCCGCCGTGTTCAGTCTATCTGCTCACATGAATAAATACTCGGCAGTATTTATGGATTTATGGATGCTTATTGGTCCTCCAATAAGCATCCATAAAAACAATGAAAGCCCGGACATTATTATCAATCAATAAAATCCCACGGGCCGAACTTGAAAATTGGACGTTATGCCGCTAACACTTGGCTTTTGTCAACAACTCAGAGGCGGAAGTGAGAGCTACACTCAACGCAAATAATGTTTTTTTTTCTTAAATGACTATCCAGTGCCGAGTGTGGAGCAGCATGTGAAGGGGCGGAAGCACCAGACACTGAGTGGGGTCCGCTCCACCAGGAAGAGCCATGAAGATCACAGCGTGTTCGTCAGCGGCATCAAACCACAGATCTCCCCGACCGACCTGACCGAGTACTTTGAGCAGTTTGGGTCCGTCTCTGATGTAATCGTGGATAAAGACAAGGTCGGTCCGCTTCGGCCGGTCGCAGTGTGCAGCTTTTGTTTTTGTGACTTTATTAGAATTTCTTCAGAGCGACTGATGAAATGCTGAACTGTTCCTTTGCCAGGGGGTGTATGCCATCGTTCAGTTCAGTGAGACAGAGAGCATCCAGGCGGCTCTGGCCTGCGTTGAGCACCGGCTCAAAGGCCTGAAGCTGCGGGTTAAGCCTCGGGAAAAGAAGGAGTTCAAACTGATTCCCAAGAAGAAGAACGATCCTCAGAGCCTCCAGCAGATCTTTGACCGGCTGAAGCCTGAGCTGTGTCAGCTTTCTTCGGTAAACCTCCACTTCATACCAGACTCGTTTTGCTGGAGCACATACTTCATCTGATGTTGATGTCTTGCTTTTCTGTCCCTGCTGGAAAATAGCATTTTACTGTCACCAGCCATGGCCTTTTTTTTGTAGATGCATTTTTGTGTGTTGAACAATTTCAATCTTTCAAATTAATCAAAGCAGTTCATAGGATAGCAAGTTGAGAGTGGAGGGCACTGCTAGATAATATGTTAGTTCTGCTAAAGCGCTGCACTAACACAGTATTTCTTGAAAGCTAATGCTAAACCGCTAACTTCAATTCAAATTACACCTACTCTTGAAAGATACAGCCCTTGAGCACTAATTTAGTTTTGACACTATAATTTACACGTTCAATAATCCTGTCTGCGTTTCATGTCTTTCCTGTTTTAAATAAAGTTATGGGGGAAGAAAGAGGAAACGGAACTGCTGCCTAAACAGACTTCACCAAATTCAAAATAAGAACATGAATATAAACACGGTCAATAACCAAAATTCAACACCGACCACAAGTTCACAAGACAACCAAGTAAATTATCACTACAAAATTTATCTGAAAAAATGAATTCATGGGGAGCTAAGTGCACTAAGCGTTTTCAAAGCTAAGCTAAAAATGATTTCTTCCATTAGTGGAAGTGTACCCATCTCTGCAAGCTGGAAGAAATACAAATAATTAGTAATTAAATAATTATGTTACAAGAAAACAAACAAAAAACTGCAGTTTTTTTTTTAAGCCAGGAAAACATTGAGCTAATTCCTATTAGCTGTATAGTTTAGGAGGGAGATGTTTAGGACTGCTACATATTTGAGCTAACCGATTTACATTTGCCTTTTCTGTGTTATAATAAAGTGTTGAAATGTTTTTATGCATACCAATCAGACTCCTTCCATTTTTAGTTGAGCAGTTCTGGATTAGACTGTATTGTCTTATAGCCTAATCCTGCGTTAGCTTGTCTCTTCTGTCTGTCCTTCTAAAGGAAAGTTGTGTTGTAATGTGATGAAATGTAGAAAATCTCAAGGTGAATAAAATCTGCCAGTGTTCTAATGTTTATCTAATTCCACTGGATTCTATTCAAAGTCTGGAAGCTGTTTTTATGCAGTAAAAATGTGCATGACTGATTGTTACTGACGTAGCTTTGGTCTACCCTGTGCTTCGTCCCAGGTGGATGCCCAGATGAAGCTGCTGGTGGAGCGACTCCAGCTGGGAGAGAATGAAAAGAAGGCCAGAGGGTTGGTGGTCCAACTCCTGCAGGAGGTCTTTGTTGAATTCTTTCCAGGTGACTTTCTCCTGCATGACTTTAGCATGAGGGACGTTCACTTTTCATGATGTTTAATGTCTATTTTCAACATTCCTGCTGGTTACAGACAGCCAGATTTTGCTCTTTGGTTCATCCGTCAACACTTTCGGCATTCACTCGTGTGACTTGGACCTGTTCCTGGACCTGGAAAACACCAAGACGTTCCAAGCACGGGCTAAGACCTCCACAGAGCAGGTCTAATGCTCTTCATCCTCATCTACCCGCCTGGTAGATGTGTCCAGATGTCATCCTGGACGAATCGAGGTGAAGCTTTGCTGTCTTCCTTCTCCCTCCAGGCAGGCGAAGGTATGTTGGACGACGGCTGCTCAGAGGACTCCATCCTGTCCGACATCGATCTGTCCACGGCGTCTGCGGCCGAGGTCTTGGAGCTCGTGGCCACCATCTTGAAGCGCTGCGTCCCCAGCGTGCACAAAGTCCACGTGGTCAGCAGCGCTCGCCTCCCCGTCATCAAGTACCATCACCGCGAGCTCAACCTTCACGGAGATATCACGCTTAACAACAGGTTGGTGAGGAATATGGTGGGTGTTTTTTTTTTTTTTTTTTTTAATCAATCCATTTTTCTGTATGCTTTCTCCTCTGCTTTCTGTTGGTCAGACTTGGTGTGAGGAACACCCGCTTCCTGCAGCTGCTGTCGGGGCTGGAGGAGAGGCTGAGGCCTCTGGTGTTCACCATCCGATACTGGGCCAAGCAGAAGCAGATAGCTGGTAGGATTCCAATTCAGTTCCAAATCACTTTATTGATCACAGAGGGAAATGAAATGTTGTAACTCATATAAATTCAAAAGAATTACTATAGATGGTGATGGCATCTTTAGATGTTCCATTTATGAATGTAAAGTGTTACATTTGTTATTTGTTATTTCAGTCTTCGGCCAGCAGGTGTCAGTAGCACCACACATTCCTCCCTAACAATTCCTCTAAACTCATTTATCTTTCACTATTTCTTATTAATTTATTTCACCTTCTTTTTCTTTCTTTTTATTTTTTTAACTTAAGCCTTGGTAAAGTATAAAGAAATCAAAATTACAACTCCTTTTGTGTTGGGTCAGTAACCTTAAATGAAATCTTATTAAAGCCGTCCTTCACCTGAAGAGCACACTAATTACCTTCGCTCTGCGCCAGCTCTCTTTGAACTGGAGGCTGGCGCTGCCGCCGGGCCTTTCATCAGTCAGGCTAGCGCGATGACATGTAAAGCTGCAGCTTTGACCCAAAATGGCCGTCTGAAAGCAATCGCTTTGATCAGCGCTGGCAAATTACAAAAAACCCAATAATCATAGGAAATTATTGTGTGTCACAATGAAGTTGTCACAATGAAGTTTTCCCAACATCAAAAGCGATTGTTGAACTCCAGTTTTATTAGTTTGATTAGGCTGTTTTTTTTTTTTTGTTATTTTATTTATTTATTTTCACATTATGGCTGCTGTTCCGGTAAGAAGTCTAAATAGATTCTTTTGAGGCATGACAATTGTAGAAATATGAAAGTTTTATTTACTTATTTTAAAGTGTGAAAAGGTAAACAACATCAGACTTAAATTCATTTAATTCACAATATTTTTGCTTAGGCAGTTTTAATACATGGTGCATTTTCTCTAATCAGCACACAGTCATAAATATACATATAGCCTCAAATATGAACACTGAAGATGCAGTAATAAATCAATTGAGTTTCTTAATTTTGGGTGATGGGCAATTGGTCAGTATTGGCAAATGAACAAAAAAAAAAAAAATCAGTCAAAATAGGAATCAGCTGGTCAGGCTTTTTAAAGTTCGGCCTGAAAACTGCAATCAGTGCAGCTCTAATAAATACTGACTGTGAGTTGCACCTGGACCTGACTCCGTCCTGCAGCCACAAGGTTCTGGAATAATCCTGGCTCCATACTTGACCGTTCTCATCAGCAGAACCAGTTCAGTTTATTTCAACTTGTTTCATCTTTTCAACATAGTTTGTAAAGTTTCAGCTGACTTCATGTTTCGGCCATTCCAGATGAACATCGGTCTGCTTTATTCACTCCTAGACTGGTTCCAGTGAGTGTTTAGACTGGTTCCAGTGAGTGTTTAGACTGGTTCCAGTGAGTGTTTAGACTGGTTCCAGTG
>CAEGAE010093392.1:0-82751 GCA_903067095.1 Girardinus metallicus | reverse complement strand
TACATATATATATATGTATATATATATATATATGTATATATATACATATATATATATATATGACACCTCAAGAACTTCCAACAAATCGGCCGGTTTATGCTACTGTTGACGTAAACGTGCACGCCTGAGCAACCAGACAGAGATGGCACTGGACTAATTTCCATTGTAGGACTGGCCGAAAACCAAGAAGTGAAAAATCCTGAGTTCAACCTTCTGAGTTGTTGTGGGTGGACATGAAACAAGCAAAAAAATATTTAAGCATTTCACAGTTGAAGATGAATGGAATGCGGCCAACTTTCCTCTGAACCATCTCAGTGTGGTTGATGACTGCAAATTAAATTGTTTAAGCCAAAAGGGTAACACTTGTTGAGGATAGTGTCCTAGCTTTTCCTCTGCTAACAATATTTATTTAAATGCAATTAAAGATTTTTCTTTTCAAAAGTCAAAAAGGAATAACATTAGACATTAACATGTAAACAGTCGTAATGAAGAAATGAAAATCTAATGAGCTATCCTAACTCTTTTTAAAAATAGTTGTATCTTAAGTACTTAACAAAAATGCCTGACTCACCTGAGTTTTTATTTCAAAGGAGTAGGAGTATTTTATTTCTATACTGAAATGTCACAAGTTTTCATTATGAACTTTAATTTACAAACCATTTTTCTCTTACAGCCAATTGTCGATTGGATCTTTATTTGTTGCTGTTTAATGAAGAAGAATTTCTCCTGTGATTAAATTTTTAAAAGTTAGATTCTTCAGAACACAAACCAGATAGAACAATAATTTGGAAATGAAAATAAAAACAAGTTACTTGCTTTGAGCTTTGGCAGAGGAAGGACAGCACCATGGATGAGGTGGAGTCAGGGGACCATAAAACCACGGGATGTGTCCTGAAAGTCAGTTCTTCTTTTGGACGCAGATGAACGCTGAATGTACTCACATCTGGATGCAGGCCCCCGGTGGACGGCAGTTTAATCCTGGTCACTAAAATAAGGACAGAATTTTTCCGTAATTTGTAAGTCTTCTCTATAATCAGCTCCGTTAAACACTTTCCTAATTCTAGTTTTTCAAAAAAGATCATTCACTGTTTCATTATTACACCAATAGCTGTTCAGATTCTAATGTTGTCAAGCACATCTCCTTATCACTTTTCCAGTCCAGCTATCTATCAGACATTTGTTGGACGGAGAACTGATAAGGGTATGTGTCTGGCACTTTCCGTCACAATATGCTGAACACAACATGCTGCCACTGGTGAAAAAAAACTATCTGGATCATCAGAATGAGAGTTATTCACAAAAATGTTTAAAAAACAAATAACAATAATCCTAATCATCAGAGTAATTTTGCTGTCAGCAACAAAACAATTTTGTAGATTAATGTTCATGTGTGTAACTTAATTTATCCTTTACCAGTCATTTTATTTCTGTGCGTTAGTCGTTCAAAATATTGTAGGCTGCATTTCAGACTTCATGAATGTCATTTTTGTATTAAGAGTTTTTAGCTTGCGGTGGCATTTTGTCACACAATCCAGTTCATCTGACTGGAAAGGTATATCTGTGTTAAGGCTCTTTCTAAAATGAAAGAGCCTTAATTTGGACCAAATTGCGCAGATGGGGCAATTTGGTCCATATTAAGCTGCTTGTCGTAAGTTGAGTTTATAAAGCGTGTTTTCTGGTTAACTTATATCAACAGCCGGTGTTACTGGATGTCCACAGTCTTCACAGTCAGTGCATGAAAATTAGAAAGTTTCATAAAAAATGGAAATAAAGTGGATCTGCATCAGATTTCTTGTAACTGATTCTACGAGTTCTTTCATTTGTATTGTACTGTGAATAAACAGAAACTACATTTATATGTTTCTTTAATAAAGTGTTAATTCATACATGTACATTGTGCCACACAAATTACTGATTATAGATTATATCATGCTACATATAAAATTTTGTTTTCCGTTCAATCTAAAACAGGGAGGGGGAGAAGAGAAACTGTAAGGCTACTCATTTTATGTCTACATTCTGAACATTTTTGAAATTGTGATGCTTTTAATATACAACTGTGATAGAATTGTGTTTATTTAACTCCACTGAATGTGACACAAAAAACCTACCTGAACTGTGGCAGTCTTTCATGATCAACACTATTTCAGTGTTTCCCAGAGGTGCAAAGCATTAGGGGAGATGGAGGTGGTTAGATGAACATTGTCTACATATTCAACAGACCATTAGTAGAAGCAGAAGATGAAAAAACTGTTTCACAAATTTAACGCAAAAATATGAAACTAATTTTTACATTATTGTGCTTTAAAGCAGAGAATCGGAAATGATTATGGATTAATTAGATTATAATCTTGTTCTGATAAACAGTAACATAGAGAGAGCAATAGGACAAAGTGCTGAGAGTCAATAAAATAATTAACCTGTGTCACGTATTCATGACAATTGTTTAACAGTTCAACAGTTAATAATTTTTTAAAAAAATCAAGAAGTAAATTTAATTTCAGTCACAAATTGTGAAATAAATTTGAAATCACTGTCAGCTTAAATGGAAAGATGTTTTAAAAGATTTACTGTAAATGGTGAAGGAGGACTGAAGGAAATATGCAATTAATATCACTGAGTTTAGTAGGATTTAATGAATAATATTTTTGCTACTTGATTGTTCTGATTCCCCCACCTGCAACTCTCTACATGCTAAATGGACTTTTAAAAAAGAAATAGACTGAGAATACCAAGAAGTGACATTCCCTTACTTTCCAAGCCACAACTTTTCAAAAAGCCGGCTGCCTTTCTGGTGAAACAAAAATAATTTTATAGGAGTGAACAGCAGTGTACAGTATAAGCTAACAGAAGGATAGTTTTCCCATACAGTTTGAAAAAAAATCACTTACTTCTAAATTTTCTCTCACGTTGTAGTAAAGGGAGTTTAAATCACAGGAACAGTGTGACAGAAAATTTCCTTCCTCGTACATCCATCCATCCATTTTCTAACACCCTTGTCCCTAGTGGGCTCGGGAGGGCTGTTGGTGCTTATCTCCAGATAACATTCCGGGCGAGAGGCGGGATACACCCTGGACAGGTCGCCAGTCTGTCACAGGGCAACACAGAAACAGACAGGACACACACTCACACCTAGGGAGAATTGAGAGAGACCAATTAACCCAACAGTCATGTTTTTGGACTGTGGGAGGAAGCCGGACTACATGGAGAGAACCCATGCATGCACAGGGACAAACTCCATGCAGAAAGAACTCAGAATCGAACCCAGGACCTTCTTGCTGCAAGGCAACAGTGTTACCAACTGCACCACTGTGCAGGCCCCCATTCCTTGAACAATTACAAAAAATTCTCCATCAAAACATAAAATCTGTATTTTATTAGCTGTTGGAATGAATAAATATGAAACATAAGATGAGTATGTATAAAATACAAAACTTTTACAGTTACTCATGTGATGCAAGAACAAGACTCCCAAAATGTCCCATGCTAAGCTGGGTGAACTCCTTTGGGTGAAAAAAAAACAAATTCATGTTTCTATTTTTAAAAAATGACAGGAAAAAATGGTTGATGGCAAATAAATATCAACATTTCATGTATTTTTTTAAAATTAATTTTTTTATGCAATGGCATTAATATTATTATGTTGCAGTAAAAGTGACTTAAAATACAAAAACTTTACAAAATAATGGTTGCTGTGACAATATACTTTTTATTTTGACTTCCACCAAACAAATCTAAATAAATAGTTACAGCACAACTAACATAGAATCTTGTGCATCGAGGCACTGCAGCTGTGTCTGTCAACACAAGGGGGTATTGTTCTACTACTTTTGGAGAAACCCTATTCAGTCATGACATACAGGTTAATGTTTAACTCTCTGGACACATTGATGATGTGCTCAAAGCACTCCATATAATACCATGGACAAGAGAAGTGAATGCAAAACATGAAATCGGAACTAGAACAATGACTAAGAATAATGTAAAATGCCCAAACTCAAATCTCAGCATTCAGTGGCATCCACTGAATGCTGAAGTCTGTAGAAGAACAGATAATTAATCTGAATTTTTACATGTTCTTACATTTTAACAACAGAATGTTTAACTTTTCTTCTTTGCTAATTCTTTCAAAGTTTCAGTGGAAACTGGATTTTTCAACTACAGTGAGTTGTAAAAGTTGTCATTCCCCATAATTTATTTTTACATTTCTTATTTTCTTTTACTATGAAACCAGCTAAACTTAAGTATATTTTATCTGAATTTATAGGATAGACCAACACTCCTACAGCAAAATATGATGGTGGTAAGAGATTATGTAAAGATAGTTGGAAGTACTATATTAAGGACAACCGTGGAAAAAAAACAAAAAAAAAACAAAACTTTTACAAGCAGCAAAAGGCTTGACACTTTGGCAAAGGTTATTTTACAAGCACTGGATAAAATCAGATTAAAATATATTTCTGTTTTTGTATGGACCAGTAAAAGTCCTATATCCAATTGAAACTTTGTAGCAAGACTTTAAAGCTGATTTCTCTCCAAATGTGCATAGCTAATAGAAACATACACCTGAAAGATTTCCAGTTGCGGCAAATATTGTGGAAGTTCTCTTCCATTTGTGTTCTGCTTTGTAAAGTTTTCAGGATGATGTGCAGTATTATTTTCTCTTTACAAATGGTGTTTTACAAGCAAACCAAAATGTTTCATTTGCAGGTCACATATTTAAAAAAATGTAGTCATAGTTGGGAGTGCTAATATCATATCCAACAAAATAAAAGACTGATTTCTTTAAAAACTAATTTATCTAATGATACTGTACAGGAAGGATTATTGTAAAGCAGGTTGTTCTTTGAAGTCTTTCCAGTAGCTAAGTCAACATTATTCCCTACACAGTTTATCACAGTTTAGAGGCAGTTATGTCTATTTTCTAGTTTGCATAACAATATATTTAATTTATTTCACTTGTTGCTGCCCTTCCTCTCTCCTCTTTGAGGAGACTACTATTTTTGGTACAAAATTTGACCAAATCTCCTCCTAAGAATATCTGAGCAATTAATAACCAATCATGGATTGATCTCCTCTTTTAGAAGAGTGATGCTATGCCTCAATGTCACAGTCATGATTAACGATCTTGTGTCTCACAATGTTTCTCAATTACAGCAAAGAAAAACATAATGTGAGAAGAAGACGTGGTGAAATTGAGAAGGTTTTTCTCATCCTTAAAATTTTTCCTGCATTTTAGTCAAAAACCTATTTTTATTTTTTATTTTTCTAAGTATTGCAGGACAGATTTGACATCATCCGTGCTTCTGTTTGAAAACACAAACGTGTTTATTGAAACTTGCCATCTTCTAAAGAGTGTCAGACAAAGATCATTTGTGGGTTTGCCACGAGGATCTTCACTCAGAGCTTTTAGGAATCCAACAAAGCTTAGATCAATAGCGGTGTGTGACAGCGGTCCTCTGTGTTCGATACTGCATGTATTTTTTTGTAACCACATGTGCTCTGCATGCTGAAGCTGCGTGTCCATGCTTCTAATTAAAAATTAACCTTTGGATGACGACACGAGCATAGGTGCTTGGAGAGAGGTCTGCAGACTGAAATAGTCAATACGTCTAAAGCTCTTTCTTTAATTAGACTCAAAGACGAAAACCCATCACCATGACGACACAATAAAAAGAGGCGAAGGAAGACAGGGGTTGGTGAGCATCTCTGGGAACCAGACAGGGCAGTACATACCATCATACATTTGGCTGTAATTCGCTTTTATTCTTTCTGCATCCTTTTAATAAATGCAGCTAATTTAATTGGATGAGGCATTCAAATCAGCTGTGACACACACACACACACACACCCACGCCCACACACAGTGTCATTATGAATAGATAGCAGCTCCCCACTTGTGAAAATATAGAATGTCGAACGAGATATGATCATATCCAGGATATTCATGAGATGATCAGCGGCCTGATCATACTTCTGTTGTGGAGAACAAAAAAAAAAACATCTTAGAAAGGACGGGTGAGATGAGACCCACCTTAAATCAAAAGAGTAGCACACCCACCCATTATCTGAAACTAACAGCATACCACCCACTGGTGCTTGGAGCTCCAAGCTACCATCTGTTACCATGTGCTAGGTGTTTACAAAGGCATCAGCTGCCTCAGATACTTTGCCACAAAATCAGCCTTGTCAGAGCTGCATCAAAGCCGTGCCAGCCAACCTCAGAGGAAGAGCTGACTCACAGGCTTCATTGACTCAATGTGGGTTCAGAACGGGAGCCCAGCAAATTGTGCGTGCATACATTTGTATGTAAACCATGTGCTTCACATGATGCTTGCTGTTGCCAGTAGCTGGACAGATAACAAAATGTCAGTTGACAGTAATTGCTGGGAAGCTTTCATCAAAAGGACAGCCTACTTTGCTCTGTATTACTGTCTATTATTCTGGTGATAGTTGAATGTGTAGGTGTCAGGTGGGAATTACAAAGACTTTACTCTGCTGGTGCTTTTGTAACACTTAGTGACTGAAATCTAGCAAAGTTTGACCTGTTAATAAATATGTATCAATGTTAAAATAGAATAAGTCAAGATGAACAAAAGTCTTTGTAAGCTAATATGTTCCCTGATGTGATGTAGAATTGACAAACTGTGTTTACTATGTCAGTTTACACAAATTTGTCTGCCTCCTTATTCAATCAAACCAGTCAGAAGAGTGACTTATTTTCTTTCACACTGAATTAACATTTTCACAAATTTCAGCTTTTTTTTCTTAAGATTTATATTTATTAAAGGGAAAATCCCAGCATGGGAAAATGAACACAGTAAAAATCAATTTATGTTGTGCCAATTCACGACAGATGCCATCTCAAGGCAATTAACAAGACAAACAGATTCAGTTTAAGTACTGAAAAATATTGACAGAGACAAAATTAATGACATACAAGTGAGTTAAAAACATTGCTATTAGGTTGTGTTTAATGGACTTATTGGTAAAAAGTTTTCCATTTAAGTAAGATTGCAGAGAATCACAAACTTTTCAGCAGTAGTTCCTCCTGAACAAGGACGTGGTAAAAATGAAAAGGACAACATAAAGAAACCTTCAGAAAAACCCAGTGAGTTATCATCTGCCTGTACAAAGCTGCGGTTTGACAAGACAGAGCACGCACACGCACACGCGCACACCTACAGCAAACAACAAAACAAAATAAAGCAAGTCAAAACAAAACACAGAAATGCTGTTCCAGGATAACAACCTTTTTAGTAGCTTCATATGGGAGGGAAACAAAAACATAAAACTTCTTAGCCATTGATAAAATCTGTGGAACCATTAGGACGATATATAGTAACATACATGCTAGTTGGTAGTAGAAATTGTACTGTCAAGAGGAAACACAGGACTGAACATAAAAAACAGGGTCAAGTGTTTCATCTATAAAGAGACAGAATAATGTTAATGGCAGAAATAAGTACTGCAGATAATGCATAAAGAAGACTCAGGTGCAAAATGTTAAGGAAAGTTTTTAAAAAATACCTAAATAATGATGTCTTGCAGAACTTTCTTTAGAAATAGACATTGAATAACATGGAACACAAACAACTATTTTACTGCACATATTTACACACATGTGCACAGAGGACCATCTTGTCAATAACATGTTTTTCATAATCATGTCTTGACTTCTTCTGTTTATTTTGTTAATTAACATCTGGTTCAATATGAAACCTTTAATTTCTTCTTGCAAAATAAAAAGCCAGTTCTTTCAAAATGTTTTCCAATTATACAACCCATTTAATATTTGTGAAAATGCACAGTCATGTAAAAAAGCAATTCACTCTATCATGTAATTT
The DNA here is from genome assembly GCA_903067095.1 of Girardinus metallicus. NCBI lineage: Eukaryota > Metazoa > Chordata > Actinopteri > Cyprinodontiformes > Poeciliidae > Girardinus > Girardinus metallicus. The sequence continues at coordinate 74,904 of CAEGAE010093392.1, read as the reverse complement.
GGCATAGAGTTATGTTACACCTATGTAAACGTTGGATTCTTTCACTCAGGCATTTTGTATTTTTTGTGAAACTGAAAGCTCACTGATATTAAATACTGAAGACAGACCACCTGTGTGTGTTCTGTGTTTGTGATTTCTATGCCTTATTATTTTTTCTCTACATTATTATTTTTTGATTATTTAAGTTAAATAACAAAATTACATTCTTTCTTTAAATTAAATCAAACAAGTTAGCTTTTTTTTTACACGCAAATTTTCACCATTGCAGGATAATGATATTCACAGTACATTCTGTGTAGAAAAACATCTCTTCAGTAATAGCCAATCTCTAGGTTATTTGTCACTTTGTCATTTTAAAGCTACTGTGTAATTAATGTTTTTTCATTTGTATTTGTGCATCATCACCATGACAATTGGGGTTTCCTATTTTAGAAGTGCATGTGCTGCAAAAAAAAAAAAAAAGGTTTTATTTATGTGAGGTGATTTGTTTAGTGTGATGCTTTTTGGTGGTCTCAGCTGGATGTGTGGCAGTGCATGGTCATCTCCCCTCAGGGATGGGATCAGAGCGCTTCTTCTCTTTAATGACCCTGCTCTTGGCTGACTCACCTCCCCAGCTGACAGACGGTTTATTAGCTCCTTCAGAATAAACGTCTGCCCTTCCAACCCTTGCAAAGCCACATCTCAAGGGTCACAGACTGCATGGTCCTTTATTCGGTTTATTTATAGTGTGTGTCCAGGCGCCTCAGTGAGCTTCTTTTGACACCTGGCTGTGCATAGTTGATCACTGATCAAGGCAAACTTCTAGGGAGGAGAACTGCTAAGGAACAGCATCATCATATCTCATAGGTTGAGTGTACTAAGGCTGAAATAATCTTAGATCATCATTTTGTAGCCCCTTCAAGTAATGAACCAACATCTAAAATGTTAGTAGAATTTAATATTCAATAAACTAAGGCACCCACATTTACAAAAGGAAATAAAAGGTTAAATGTTTTTCTTTGTTTTCTTTTGTTTTCTTTTTTACATTTACTTATTCTTATATAGACTTCAAGATTATGTCACATCTAAATAAAGGCGCCTGAAGTCCCCTAAAATCCCTTTGATCCATCCTTAAAATATTTCCATGGAGGCTAAAGAATGAATAGTAATAGTAACCATAAGTATTTGACTAAAACATTATTGGTATTTAATCCTAGGTGTTTATTTGTTCAATTTTCCTTCTGTCAAGGGACATTAGGACCCGGTGCCAACTGCTTACTGTATCATATGCAATGTTTTTCTCATGCATTTTTTAACAAGAACTAGTTCTGAATGAAATTCCACCAAGTTAAATTCTATTGAAAACAACAAAGATGTCTGATCCATACAAAATCATTTGGTTTGATAAATATATATATTCAGCATTACCAATCTTACTGTGCAACTAATTGTTCAGCAGAATGGGATTATGCACTAAATGACAAATAATAATAAAAAAAATAAGAGGATTCCATAAAAACTGCACTGCATGCACACAATGTTGTGTGTTACTGGGTTAAAAAGAATGGTATTCTGTTTTTATATGACCATCAAAAGACAGGAGTAGCAGAGAGCAGAGAGCACCATGGGAACAGGGACAAGTTGTACAGTTAGATGAAATATAAAATGATTTGTATTCTGAACTGTGAGTTGCTTATTGAGGTTCTTAAGCGTAAACTTTATTTATGCAAAATTGATCTTCAGTGGCCAATTTGACCTCTGTTTCTAAAGTCAGAAAGTGGCAAGCTTTGTCATACATAAATCCATTCAATAAAGGTTCATTTGTTTAATTAACTTGTATATATATATATATATATATAGATGTGTGTGTGTGGGTGTGTGCGGGTGCATGCGGGTGTATGTACATGTGATCTGTGTGTCAAAAACATTCTGAACATACATCTTCAAGCATTTGTGGGAGTGATCACAAATACATCCTAACCCAAAATTTAATTGGTTAGTTTACTTTTGTTTAGTTGGCAGCTGGTGCGTTCCATAAGCTAATTGTGTCTGTTTGATGAAGATAACTAAAATTGTGTAAACCAGCTTTTAAATGGCTAAATCTTGTCAAAACTTTGCTATAAAGAGTAGAAATGAAGCAAATGTTGTCATTTCCTCCTCTGGATGTTACAGACACAGTACCTAAGCCTGGGAACTGGCAGGTGAAGAGTTCACTTCAGATAGGCAGATGCCAGTATTTGTGTGGGTCAGATGCATTGTGCTGGTTTTGTGCCCCACATGCATGCGCGTTGGGGATGTAGTTGTGTTTTTGTGGTTCTAGCCTGGCCATTTCCTTTTTATGCAGTTCCGCTCAATTCTCCTCTCCATCAGTACTCCATCTGGGCTTTCACCCATTGAGTTGGATTTCTCTGGTATAATTTCAAGTGGGCAGGTCAGCAAACACCTGTTTCAGTTGTGAACGATGACGTTGATTTTCTGTAATATTTTTGAATTGCAGTCTGCCTATAGTATGGCTATGGCAAGGGGAGGAAGTAAACGAAGCTATTCATTCCATGTTTGCCACAGATTGAACCAACATTAACAACTGCCTTGTTTGGCTCGGCATTTCTCTCTTCACAGTAGGGGATGGTTGTATACAGCTCAAGTAGTTTCCAAGAGGCTTAGTGTAGAACTGGCGTATTACATATGTCCATCCCTTACTCTCAATAATCAAAGGTCCAGATCCTCATGTGAACCCATGTGAACCCCATGTGTGGTCACATGTGAATTTCATGGAATTTTTTAAGCAAAGCATAGAATCAGGCTGGTTTTTATCAGGCTAGTGTGGGTCAGGTGCAGTGATTTTTGTGCATGCCTTCTGATAATATCCTGCAGGCAATCTTGACCTCACACACATCGTCAGTCTAATTAGTTGTCACTCTCAATGTCACTTTTGTCTCACTGAGTTTGTGCTGTCTTCTTTGTCACGCAGAAGTCCAGCTTTTCAAAACCCGTTGGTAAAAAGCTGAAAATTAGCCGCATGTCAGAGTTCAAAGTGACGGCTTAAAGTCCTGGAATTACGGTAATAAGGAGCACAGATGTTTCCAAATGTTTATTGTTATTTATAATTATTCTGCTTACAGTTAATGAAAACATGATATTTAAGATTATTAAGATTATTGAGTATGGCTGTGTATTGAGAAGCCTTGGAGACTGCACAGATTTACAAATATTAGACTGGCAGGGAAAACAGAGCAGAGCTTGTTTAACATAATCTAATCTTTTTTTAAATTGTGCAGATTACATGCACATTGCAGAGTGCTGTAGGTTTCTGAACCACTATTCGCATTGCATTTTGCCATTCCCTGAATATTCTTATAACTTATTTTAAAAAATATAAGTTTTTATATTTTCATTTTCTTATTTTTCAAAGATTTGTTTAACTTTTTTTCTAATACGTTTGCTATAAAGAAAATCAATCATAAAAAAAAAAACATCACAATCACATCACAATTGTTTTGAGTAACATTCAAACTTTTCAAGCCTGACTGAGAAAATGTTATGATCTATTTGATTGATTCAAGAAATACAATAATAAGAGCTTAGACCATAATAACACAGAGTGACACGAGGAGTACCCCCAGCTTTTCAAACCACTGGGAAAAGTTTTCATATAAAGTGATTGCTGTGTCTGCTTGGAAAATGAGTTTTACATGTGTTGCTTTTTTATGATATGAACCAATTTGCCTGAAATATAAAACACAAAAATAATAAAATAATGAAATACATTGTTAAAAGATTAACAATATCGTTTGTATGCAAACAGGCCCTTATTTCTGTTTTATGATCTCAAATGTTCCTTAATCTTATTGACACAATACTAAACTCACACTACTAATAAGTATTGTTAATTTTCCTAATCCATGTGTGCCCAAGATTAGAGATAAAACTACAAAGAAAGACATCCCAAATTGCTAAATAATTTTGCAATGTACTGCAGAATTTGTAATATCTATTGACTAAAAAACTTTTCATACTGAACACAATAACGTAACAGAATACACAACAAAAAATAAACAAATATCACCGTGTTTGAAAGAGGATTTTCTTTATATCAAACCTCTATCAAGCAACACATGTACAAGAACCATGTAACAGCTCTCTTTTCTGTATCAACCTCTTAAAACACAACCAGCAGCTGTTGTGTCTCTCTCTTTTTTTTTTTTGGTGAAAAAATAGAGAAACTGTTGATAGAACTGACCCCATTCAGTTCTCGCCACAGTCCCTTGTGGTCTGTGTTCTCTAGTTAGCTGCCCTGGTTTGGGAATCACATAAATCATCCAAACTCTACTTTTGTTAGCACTTTGTGTTTGTGCTGCTCATCAGCACAAGCACACTTAAATCAGTAGAGCAAAACTAACAAAACTCTTCCTCTTTTCAAATATTAATTTGTGCTTCAATAATGGCATTCTCTACTACTGAGAGACAGTTTTAATCCAAGTCAGATGATGATGGGACCTCTCCGTTGAAGCATTTGGACTATAAATGAGCTATTAGATCAATACTATGAGAGAAGCAGCAGGAGAAGCAGAGAAATCAGCATGGCTACTTACATATGTGCTCCATCTGTTCACTGTATATAGGTGACATCTTAAAAATGCAGAAACAAACTCTTCTGGGCTGCATAGGCACAACACTTGGCATTTACTTGACAAACTGAAGACTTATTTGTGTGTCAGTGTCAGTAGCAGCATCTTCTTTGTCCGTCAGCAGCCTCAAGCAAACAGCAGCATGAATGCAGAGATACAGTAGCTCAGGGATGACCTGGGCTCCTCCTACTAAAAGCTTTATCAGAAAGCAACATTTTAGGCCTAGTCTTAAAAGTTGACATCATTATTTCATAAAATGTACCAGTCATAAATGTGTACATAGAAAATGAGTGTGTGCATGTTTATGTAATTTCGATCAAAGAGGGAGAAGTAATTTGTAATGCTTAAATAATGAGTGAAATTATCTTTTGTGGGCTGCCATGCGCTGCATCATCTCTTTGTCTTCTCACACTGACCAGATCCGTGGCTGTGATATAACAGGCCCTACATGTCGGACAGTTTTGTGTCTACACACTTAGACAATGAAAGCACCGTATGAACCCTTTGATCAGCTCTAATGAAATCAGCTTTCCCCTCAATCCAACATCCATTGACTCCCACTGAAACAAGAGCAACAACACAGCTTGAATCAGACAATAGAACACAGCTGCATTGTTGTCAGTCAAAAGGTCACAAAAGTAGATTCTTTCAAAAGTAATTCAATTTTACATTTTGCTAATGGTTTGTTTAACATACATGCAATTGGTAAAATAGATATTGACAAACAGATGCACGCACACACACCCGCACACAAATAGAATCATATATTTCTCATATCTGCTGTGAGGAGGAGGCACAGCAGGAAAAAAGATGAGAAACATGAGTCACCACAATGTGATACTGACACAGTCGTGTCACAGACAGCATGCCAGCAGAACTACGGGTGTCTCCAACTCCTCGGGATGGGTGCCGTCACTGCCCTCAAAGATAAGAGCGATGCAGTTGTTCTAATGTTCCGACTTTAGACTTGAAGGATAGCATTTTTGCAAAAACAACAGAACATCAAACGTATTTTTGTATTTTGCCTGAAAGCCCGTTTTCAGGCTGACGCAGACATAAAGGCTACACCGACTCTGACCTTGTCTGACCCTGAATGAAGTGCTGCCCTGCCGCAGCTTTACAGTAATCGCACAGTAATGCTTCTGTTTTAAACAAACAGAAGCATTTACCCCTAAAAGCCTTTCAAGCCAAGCTAAATAGCTGGCATCCTATTACACAAGATATTGTTCTCAAAATATGCCAGCTGGAACGGTGTGTACCAGTTTAGAGCCAAACTCAATCAACTCCACACAAACGTTGGGAGAACCCTGTAATAGAAATGGTGTATGCCAGTTCTTCCTTCGTCTGCTTACCGTGTGAGTCATTAAAAGCCTTCCAACATGGAGATCCCTGTTATGAAGTCTTTTGCAATATAATTGGTCTTCTTTTGGCTGTATGATATGATAAAACTGAAATATAACACCTTTTAGTGGTACCAGAAGGAGCTTTGTACAAAGCTGATTGGTGTTGTGCAAAAAATAAAAATAATTTGGAAGTGTAAAAAAAAAAAAAAAAGAAGAAGAAACCTATCAGATATTATAGTTTACATGAGACAGTTTCAATCTAAGAGCTTGAACACAAATGTAACAAGTCATGGTTTCCAAACCGTAAAGGTTTTGTTTCACACCAGTGCAGTGTTAAAAAGTCATTTTACTTTGTTACGAGGATAGTTTGTAATGTAAAGATAATATGGAAGCTATGATTATTAATAGTTCCATTATTAAATATAGTAATAATGTCACATTGCAGTGAGTTTGCAGGGGAAGATAACCATGTACACTTACACTTAAGAGCATTTTACAACGACCAATTACCTGTGGCTGGTTGGAGAAAAAAAAAACAATGTTTGGACTGGTAGAAAACAACAAACCCAATTGGGATTTAAACACAAGACAATGCTAATAACTGCAGCATAGTGCAGCCTTATTACAGCTCTACTCTATTACTTTGCCCTATTAAGCAATGTGTTACATCATTTTGGAAGAACGTTTTAATTTTTAATAAAAAAAATAGAGTTATTAAAAGCACTTAATAAATGTTAAAAATTAAAAAATGTTCTACTAAATAATTGTTAATGTTATTTATGCTCAGAATTTAAAAGTGTGGTTAGTTGTTGTCATTCTAAAGTTGATGATTATAGAGAATACATGAGTCAGTGTCCATTGTTCTCCAGCAACTGTTTTCAGTTGTCTCAGTTTCTTTTACCAACAGCTGCTCTTTTTGTCCATATTAAAGTGTGATCCCAAAATATTCTTCTAAGAAAAAAAAACACAGCTTCAGGGTAATATGCTGTGCATGTGTTTATTCGAGGTGCAAAAACCGCTAATGAGAGACATCATGTGTTGTATTGTAGAGAGCTTCTAATCAATATAGCATGTTCAGTTTTGACACTTCAGTGCTACGTCTAATTGTTCCACAGTTCCTCGGGAAACGCTGCAGTTTCATTGTACACCTTCTGATCTGCTAACAAGGAATTCAAAGTGCCATACTCACAGGCAGCTTCATCTGTATTATTATGTGCTACCTTATAATCATTTAAGCCAAATTAAAATGTCAACAATAGACGGTATTTAACATTTCTTTATTTCTAACAATTAATTACAGTTTAAGGCGCCCTGGTCTCTAATTGGATGGGTAGAAGATACAAAAGAATAGACAACATTAGTACTATTGTGGTCTGACCGAATCCCAGGCTGCCGTGTCTACTTTAAGTGGTGATCTCCCTCTGGGATGTGGAGTGCTGTGAGGCAAAGACAACCGGTTCTTATCTTGATCTGCTCAGTCAGGTATGAGAGCTCCTTGCCCAAGGGAGCACCAGCAACAAGCCTCAGCCGCACAGGAGGGAAACAGAATGCAGATTAATTTTCCTTTCCTTTTTACTTGCTGCTGTTTGTTTTAATTACGTCGATTGTCTTCCTCACAGCGTTTTTGCCTTACCGTCACGCAGGCGGTTCATTGTCGTGTCTATTTTGAACGAAAAATCAGACGGGAAAGGGTTTACAAAGCGTCAGAGTTGTGAATCAAGCTGAGCAAGGCTCGCTCATTCTGCCTCCTGTTGGAAACTCTGATGCGAGTCCTGCCTGGTCTGTGTGTGCAAACAGCAGGGCACAAACACAAGCGGCTCAGCCAAGTGTGTCAGCCGTATCGGTGTGATTTAGAGTGTGAGAGATAAACAGGTGATACTATGCTTCCAGAGCGATCTGCTACTTTTGGAGCAGCTGCTTATTTTTAAGGATATATGGCCTTATGAAATAAAAAAAAAAAAATGACATCAGAAAGATGGGTGTAAGGATCTGTACAATTCAGTGACTGCTTCCTCTTATTGCCATTATTAGCTGTCAAGAGAAAATCTGAATACTTGTGTTATAACATACTTCTGAAAATCCATTAATGTGGAGAATTCTCATCTGGATATCAAAAGAGAGATTTCGAAAGATGTGTTTAGTAGCTAGATGTACCCAAACTAAGGGTTATGGGCCTAATAATAATAATAATAATAATAATAATAATAATAATAATAATAATAATAATAATAATGGTTGAAATACTAACTTACAAAAATAGATAAATATATAAAAGATGCCTTTACGGTGCAATTCTGCTCTGAGTGTGCACCTGTGATGTCTCATTACTGTAACTACTGCAAAGGGGTGTTTCATTGTTTTTCATTAGGCTTGATTGCATTTACTCACATCTAGTTCAAAATACAAAAAAATAAGACAAGTACGAACTAGACAGCTCTTCACTGAAAAATTATTGAAGACTGTATGAATTTTTTTTTAATTTTCAGTTTATTTTCATCTCACCTGTTGTGTTCAGCAAAGCTATTTGTCAGTGTGTTGGTATGTAACATTACTGAGACAATTCCTTCCACTTAACAACACATTTCTACTGTTAGCTGGTTGCAGATGGCTTAGTTGTATGATAGGATTTTATAACTCAAATTACTTTACATAACGCAGAATTGCCTAAAGCTGAGGACATCCACTCTGGTTTCTTTAAAGAAGAAATTGGGTGAGAAAATGTAAAAACCTCACTCTGACAGTCCTCAATGTTTCACCACTCCTTTCGTATAGCATTCAGGAATAATTACTGACTTGTGTTTGCCCTTTGATACTTGCCAGCTCTTCCCACCTACAAACACAACTGAGGAGACCCAGCTGCAACACATATGCTGTCTTACGCTTGCCTCATCAAGAAACTCGTGTCTGAACAAACCTCCCATTTACCCACGTTTTATTGTTAAAGCAGAATCACTTGCTCTCATGAGAGTGGAAACATATACAGTCATTTAGACAGCTGATTTGGTTCTTCAATAATTAGTTATTATGACTGCAAGAGAAAACTATTCAGTGTTCAGTTAACAGGTGGCAAGCGTCCAGGTTTACAAGTACGTTCCTAAAGCCTCGGCTCTATTGTTAGCTGAGTCAATGGATGAGGACACATTTTGCAGAGGCTAAACTCATCTTGTTTGGTCCTGTCATGTCTGATTGTGCTCATCAACAGGCACCACAAGGACAGACCCGGATGATTTGACGTCACTGGCGACAGCGTACATTGAAGAAAAAAAAAAGCCTGCTCCTGCACCTTGTGCTGCAGAGGAGGTGTATTTTGGTCAGAGTGCCTCACATGGTGTCAAATACGTCACAGTCTCAGGGGTGTGAACCATGGAGCAGCGATGTGAAGTTCTCTAACTCGCTGTCAGAACAGCCACTCATCCGCACTGATGTACCCACATGCTCTGACAGCCTAAAACTTGTGACAGCTCTGAAACAATCGGCGATGAAGTCACAGCACAAAACACCTCTTCACACTGAGAGTTTAAAGTTATGCAAAAAAAAAAAAAAACTGCTCTGCATTATACCCAGAACATTTGACTACAATAGCTGCAGATAAAATAGAACACGTATTGTTCGGTTTCAATCAGGCTTGCACATCTGGATGCTGCAATTTTACTCCATTATTGCTTGCAAAACTGTTGTAGCTCTCTGTAGCTGTCTCTCTATGTTAGTTTAACATTAGATTAATATTACATTAAAATACAAGCACCACTGTATATTTGTTGCCAGTGATATTTTGTAATTTTAACAATAAGGAATTTACAGAGTAGTCTTTCATTAGATCAGGGGCAGTCAATCGATATGGTGGTGTGAACAGAGGCGACGGTTTCCACTGAAGCATCAATTCTGACTAATTAGTTGGTGAAGCTACTACACAGGATCTAAAACTCTCCATGAACACAATGCAAAATATGTATACATGTACAAAAGAACATGATGTCAAAGACATGAATAGCTTTGCTACAGGATTGATGTTAAAATTCCCAATGTTTTAAACAATACTGTCATGTGTGGATATATCTTGAACACTTGATTAATGACAGGCCATTAAGGCTGCTTCCTATTCCAGTATCCAATTAAAGGCTTCCCTACAACTCCTAATAAGAGGGTTGTAGAGTTGATAAGCAACCAATTCTGAGGCTTCTGGCCCCTTGGCTTCATTAGGAGGATGTTGAACTAAAACAGAAAATTCAACACGGTGGACATCAAAGTGCCCACTCTGCAAAATGAGTAACAAACTCCTTATTAGATATGCACCAATCTCCTAGGATACAGCTGACATACACAATGATCACCAAGCAAAACTGTTGGCTGTATAATGCTCTTGAATAATGCTCAACTCAATTACAGCTCGCCAGAAGGGCAGGTGTTGATCTGCACAGCGAGATGTGAAAGAACAGAAGGAGCGAAGACGGGAGAAGAAGTGCAGAGGAGGAGTGGAACCATCTCAACATCTCGAGTATGAGAAAGTAGCACTTTTCAATATGAAGAAGACGAAAGTGTCTGAAAATGTGTTATAATCACGACTAGGTGATGAGGTTAAAAAAATAAATACTAGAAGCATATGTAAGAGGTTGGCGGGCTTTTAAGCTGCACTGGAGGCATTTTTTTCCCCTCCTAAATCTGAGGGAGGCAAGGAGCAGTCCGGTGCAAAGCTGCAGCAGGGTTCATGCCAGTTTATTGCTGTAGCAGCCCACACATTCGCTTGATACAATCGCAGAGACACCAAATGCCATGAGAATGTCAAACTCGGTCTTTAAAGAGACAACCACCATGGAGGAAGAAACAACGCGGTTTCGTCACAACAGGTGATAAATCCTACTCTGTCTCATAACACAGGAGAAAGAGGACGGGCACAGCAAAAACAGAATATTTGTATGCAATTCTTCCACAATATTTCTGACTTTTAAACCTATAAATAACTCCATCATTTATGCCATTTACCCATGTATGAGACTGAAACACTCCTCTGTCTCCCTGTCAGATATGAAGTCACTGACAGCAGCTGGCTAACTAAGCTTTGCACAAAAAGTGAAACCGGGGTAAAACAGGTAAGAAACTTAAGTGTAAAAACAAAAAAAAACAAATCAACAGTTTTGGGGTGTTATGTGTCAGACAGTTCTTGGTATCTAGCAGTTTCCCAGCAACCAGTGGAGGCTCCAGGAGGTTGCTGCTCCCAATACACGTATTCCCGATAAAACAGCTATTTGCTATCTTCACAGTTTTCACTTGTTTTTGGGGAGTATTTGAAAATAGAGCCGGTGAAATTTGTCACCTTTGGAGAGAGGGCCCTGCAAGCTGTTTTTTTGTTGGTTGGTCGAGATTTGTCATGAACAGCTTTTTCTACAGTGGAGTTAAAAATAATGCCATTGGGTTTACAAAAAGTGAGCAAATTCTTATAACAGCACTTATTCATATACTTTCAAATGCACTGGGAACAACATTCTATTCAAAATGTAGAGAAACAAATATTAAAAGCATCCTTCACTCTACATCAAGTGAAGAAAAAGGACTATTATGTTGTGAAAAAAGAGAAGTGGCTGCATTTGCTTGGTTAAACTCAAACATTGATTTTGACATCACCCTTCAACTATTTTGATGGATTAAAACTAATCCATGGTCCCTGATCTTAGATATATTATTTATCAAGGTTGACACATTATGTCTTTTTTCAATATTTAGATTTTTAAAAACTGGATGCTTTGTTATTATCATTTGTTTTTCTAATTGAAAGGTAAACCAGGGAAGTCCTTCTGACAGAAAGCATCCGTCCATTTTTAAAGCTATATGAACACAATCGAATATGTTCAGCTACCATATGGTGGGTTTTAACACTCTCCTCCATCGCTGATGAAATCACCTCAGATTCTCACCATCCTAAATTAGGTCTGTGAAGCCAGACGTTTAATCAACATGTGATTTCAAAAATAGATCCTGAAGTCTAACATTAGAATAATCAAGTGCAAATTGAAATAGTTCATTATGATCCTTAGATTGTAATTGTGTTCAGTTAAATTTTGCTTTCATGTGATTTATTCCTAGACCTTGTTATGAAATTGTTAATCTGTCTGAAAATCCAAAATGTAAAAACCGTTGATAACTTCTCAGTGTCCTTTAGCCAGGTGTATAAATAGTCCTGGAGCTATACCCCAGCCTGATGAGTGAAAATCTCACAATGCAGACAGAAGAAATGGTTATATTTAGAATGGGAGGGAGGAAGGAAGAGCAGCAGCTGCGATGTAAGATATCTGAAAATGGAAAGTGCTCTCTGGGGGTGACATTGTTTAAATTATTTATTTCCCCCTTTAATATACCTCCGACAACAGCATTGTTGGGCCAAAGATCACCTCATATGAGGACCCGCTGATGTCTCTGTGCCTCATGGATCTAATGAACGCGTCTAAAGCTCTGTGCTTTGGCTTTGGCTTAATTCTTGCTCCAAGCCTCTGCAGACAGCAGCTCAAAGCACACCACAACTTATTTTTAAATCATAAATTAGTTTCCCTTTTAGACGATACACTTTGAATATCTACATACCAAAAAATTGAGACATCTTTCAAATGTATAGAGCATTACACAGAACAAACAGAATAATTTCAGACAAAGAATATTCTAAATAAATTTTTGAGGGGTAAATAAAGATCACCACAGTCCTGGTCAAAAGTTTGCATATGCACATTGTGTGGAAGAATGTCATATTAATCTTGGCTTTCAGAGATGTATGTAAGCTATTCACTGAAGCTCTGAACGCATTAACAATGTCTGAGCTTAATCCTGGCTTGAGAATTGGTTGGGTTCCTTATAAATTATTTAGTTTCCTGGTACAGACAAGAGTTTAAAGTATAACCCATACATTTAAGCAGAGCTGAGAACAGGTCAGTTCCAGAAGCTTCACATTAGCCAGTACTGATGTATTTTTGTGGTGATGTATTTTTGTTTATACTGGCTGGCTGCAGATTTTGTAATGTAAAAAAATTTAGAAGAAAACTTCCATTTTCATTACTTTTTATTGTAAAATTCATCAGTAGAAACAGCCCCACAATATGATGCTTCCCCCACTGTGCTTGACAGTTTGTGCAGTGTTCTTCAGTTTGAAAAAAATACTTCTTGTTATTGAGGTTAAATAGCTCGTTCAACCATAAAAAAAAATATTTAGAGGGCCTGGGGCTTAGCCACTTGAGTAAATACAAGTTTAGTCATTAAAAATATTTAGCTTGAAGTTGCTTCTATTTTGCACCACATCTTCTTTGTCAGAAGAAATGCAAAACTGGTTTCATTTTTGGATGGTGACAATGTCAGCCAACAGTTTCTAGTTTATGGCCGGCTTGAGGTTTGGTTATTCCTAGGTTGTTCTTAAACATCTGACTATCTTTTCTTTTATTTCAGGTTAATGGTTTGGATCAAACAGTAGAAGGAATCTTACTGAAGAATGATCACAAACTTGCATTAACACAGAATGTGTAATACGTAATGAAAAACCTCCAAAACTATTGAAATAAATCCTTAAAATCCCACAGATAGAGTATTTATGCCTGTGAGGAGCAGATGTAAACTCATGACAGGAGCTGTACCTATTCTTTACTTCTACGTTTGTGTTTAATGCTTCTTGAATATGGATGGAGAGAGATGTGTCTTTTGACTCAGTGATAATGGTGTGTGCTGTTTCATAAAACCACCTCCATGTGCCTTGTAAACAACACATCCTGAGGGACCGGGGAGCCAATCACAGGTGAAAAATCACTGCAAGCATTGACAACTGGAGGTCCTGAAACATCAGGTGTTTGGATGGGTAATAAACTGATCAGTCCCTGTCAGGGAGGGAAAAATAGCATGGTTCAAAGAAAACAAATACACCACTAGCAAAGATTATCTCCATAAAATTCCATGAAAGCTCAGCTGTCATTGGTGGTATGTTGTGGGTCTGATTTACCTGTTCCTTGCAGTGCTGAGAACATCACTGTTCTCATTAGAAGCTGCCTCTGTGCTGTCTCATAGCAACCTAAAAATAGAAATGTCCATATTAGGCTGTATGGCGGTGATGGCTGCTACAAGTTTTGGCCTCTTTAATTGAACACTGTAAATGTACATAGATGTGGAAAAATACACAGCACCTAATAAAAGTGTTCACACCACTAGAGCTTTTTCATGTTTTGTGTTAAAACCAGAGCTTTACCATTGCAATGGTATTTTATGTGATTGAGCAACACAAAGCAGAGCATATGGAAGAAGAGATGGATATATGTTCTTAAATTCTTTGTATGGATCCAGCTGCTGGTAGTACTTTGTAAAATCAAAACTTTAAGCCTTTTTGGTATAGGGTCTCCAGCAGCCTTGCTCGTATACAACAGAGATTGAAATTTTGGCTATTTCCTTTTTTGCTAAATGGATGTCGACTATGCCAATCTAGCCCATGAACATCCACTGGTCTAAACCAGGAAATAGCACTGTAAGTTCAGGGTTGTTCTTTAGTGGAGAATTAACATCCGCTCAAGTTTCAAGTGTTTCTGCAACTTCCAAAGCGTTTACTTCCAGGAAATATATGTTGCTGCATCCATCTTCCCATCCACTGTTTACAGCTTTCCTGCACCTCCTTTAGAAGAGTAACTATAAGGTTAGTAAGTCTCGGCTGGAATGGGGTGTATTCTATGTCCTAGTGCTTTTTATAGCTCAAAAGATTTCATTGTTGTCTGATCCGATCTTTATTCACGTTTGCGGTGACAAACTACAAACAGCACTTCTTATGAGTTTCTCTCAGCAGTGTCTCTCTGCTTCCGACTCCTGCATAAAAGTCAGATTTTTGGGGCGCTCCCCTCTCAGCTTACAGCAGGAGAGGGGAGGAACGATGTGGGACACCGGTTGAGATGAGTCAGATTTTCTCCCTTGAGCGGTGCATTTTCTGCAGTTAATTTCTCTGACTGATGCTCTCTTTATCTGCCAATTTAAAAGCCCAGTAATGACTTGGTAGGTCTGCAGTTATCCCAGTCACTACTCATTTTGGGTTGAAAAAAATGCTCATGCTAACTTAAATGTCTACAACTTTATCCCAGACTGGTTTCTCCAGCGTGTTCTGTCGATAAAGCACTGGAGAAACCATCTGGTGGTTTCTCCAGTGTCGTCATCTGCTCCTTGTCCAGGTGTTTCTTCAGCTTAGGCAGCATTTTGGAGAGGATGAGTTCATGATGAGTCTGGAAACGTTGCAACTTGGGAAATCCAGGAAT
Source organism: Girardinus metallicus (assembly GCA_903067095.1). NCBI lineage: Eukaryota > Metazoa > Chordata > Actinopteri > Cyprinodontiformes > Poeciliidae > Girardinus > Girardinus metallicus. Next base: position 59,700 of record CAEGAE010093392.1, on the reverse strand, counting down.
AAAAAATCCAAAAATACCAGTTTTCCTTGGTATTTTTGGATCTATATGGTCACTAATGGTCTCTAACAGGCCTCTATGGCCTACGCAGAAAATTTGTATTTACACTGAGGTATAATTACACACAGGTGAACTTTACTGGCAAAATAAATTTGAAGGAAAGGAGTTGCACTGGAATTTATTTCAGGGTATCACAATGAGGGAAGCTCTTGTTTTTTTTTTGTTTGTTTTGTTTATTTTTGGCAAAAAAGTTTGAGTTAAACATATCAGTTTGAACAAAATTAATTTATTTACTGATAATATAAATTGACAGAGTTTCTTTTTTAAACCCTAAAAGAACTTATAGGAAGGCTCACACAGACAGGTTATCTTCCCCTTAGTAGTAAAAAGTGTTATTCCGTCCTTATGTGCTGAAGAATGGGTAACGTGTTAATTTTGAAGCGCAAATCAACTGCTGTTCACTGAGAAGATTAATTCATAATTTTGATGTCCAGAAAAGGTTCACTTGTTTTTATCATAAGCTGCCCCAAACGCTTTTCTGCTACTTCCATTCTTCAGCGTTCCCTCTGGTATAATCGTAAAGAAATACACGCAGAGCAATCGCAATGTCAATAGGAGGTGGCGCTCGTTTTTGTTTGCGTCCTGCAGATGTAAAGATCAGGACAGAGGGTTTTCATCAGACGCTGTTTATTTCGGGCGACTCTGACGTCAAGAGACAACACGTTTCATTCAACAAGCAAGAAACTAAGTTATTTATAACCCTCCGCATCTCCAGGTTGTGATCCCTTAGTGCGCAGTGAAAGGAATACACCCCATTGGATTGATGTGGCGCGCCTCCGTAACAAAAAGCCACACAGCTCGTCATCATGTGCTCATGGTGACAGAGAGGGACGGACGGCGCGCTGCAACCTAAACTAGGGCGCATCGATGGGAGCTGCCGCGGTTGGAAAAATAAAGGATACCGCAACAAACTTTGTGTTTTGAATCAGTTATTTGCCCCTCCATGTATAATCCTTCTCAGATGGCACCGGACACTTTGAATATGGAGAGACTCTTCTCTGAGCAGGTAAGCGCATGAAGTTGTCCCTGAGATTGTTCAATTGCAGAAATGATCGCGAATGAAGGTTTGTGAACTTTATGTCCTTGTCTTGCGTCGAGGCGGGTGACTGGCAAACAAGACTCACAATCAATGAAAAAAAAAAATATATATATATATATATATATATATATATATATATTCCTCATAAACACAGCTTATTATTTGCGATATAATTTAAATATAGCCTATTTGCATAATTTAACAGAGGATTATCCAATCAGCTGTTTCAGGTTATAATAAAGCGCGTCTCTCTTGCCAAGTTCATCACGACGACTCTGACTGGGCCGTCATTTAATGCCAACAGATGTTTGTGCTGCTGTTTTTAAATTTAGATATAAATACGTGACGCTAAATTACAGTGTCTTATACACGTATGACTCACTAGAAATAAGATTAATTTAAACATATCATCTGATACTGCTTCTGTTTTTTATTTTATTTTATTTTTTTTTTGCATACAGGTTATGATAATATAGGGCAATCTGCTTTACTGATAAAATATCAGTTTTGAATGTTTTTAAACAAAACGACACAACCTGATCATGGATCACTTGTGTTTGGAACTCTAACAAGTTGTGTTACCTTGTTCTCCTCCTCAGTGCATGGAAAAGCTACATGTTATATAAAAGAGGCTTTCGTCTGATTTGTTATTTACCCTAAAGGATACGTCTACTACAACAGATTTGATATTATTAACTTATATTTATGATTTTCATGTTATATCAGACTGCCACCTACTGGTTGTGAATATGTAGGTAAGCACTAAATAAACAGGGAAGTTGAAGTAATTCAATTTCCATCTTTTTTTTTGGCATTGTTTTGCTTTGTTTCTGCACAAAGATGGTTGTACTAAACACATAGAAAGTGCAAACATGCATTTCGAGCCAAGCAGATGTTGGCACCTATATCTGCCTCAGATTACAATTGTTCTCTCCCTCATCACAAATACAATGAGAAATTTTTTTTTACTTTTGAGCTATTTAAAGTCATAGAGAAGTACAGGCATGGAATTGAACAGATATTTCTAGAAACATAAAGAACAAAATCTGACTAAAGGAATCAAGATGTTCTTTTAAAACTATAATGATGCTGTTGATTGTGAATATCAGCGGAATTGTGCATCACTTTAATGGATTCATTCGGATTGTATATTAACAAATAGTTATACCTCTGCATGTGAAACGTCTCAGAACATTCCACAAGCACATGACTTGAATCACAGATATGTCCTGTGACTGTTATTGTATTTGTACAAAAATGGAAAAATATAAGTCCAATTTTGACACTAAGTCTTTAGTGTAAAAAGGATCAGCCCTACTTTCTGTGGCATACCTGTACCATTTTATTGTATGCCATCTTTTACTTCTTCTCCTGCTCCAAAATTACCACCAGCTTTTAGAAGATGACATTTCTTCCCCACAATCTGCATGACACAAACATCCACAGTCTTTGAGAATGTGAGGCAATTTGCTTTAGCTGTAATTTACATAAATACACAAAAAAGCATACTAAATTTATACATAAGGTATTTAAATATGAGCAAGGTAAGTCAGTGGAAAGACAATGTTTTTGAATGGACTATTTTAATAGCAGACCTGTCTTTCCATCAAAAGGCAACTTTTGATGCAGGTGGTATGGCCTATTGCCCAGGGTGGCATAGTCTTGGGGAAGCAGCCAGGACATTAAAAATTCGGTTACTCCCAACAGGTTTTCTGTTGCTTATTTTGCATGTCAGTTTAATAAAGAACAGAGTTTGTATAAAGTGTTGTGCTCAGTAGGTAATTTATGAAGTAGAATTTTTTTTTTTTGCAGCTTCAGATTCAGTTTTGATTAAAGAGCTAATTCATTGTTTTTTAAGGAATCTGCATACCATTCTTCTAAGAATCACCACTGATTAAGGGTTAACTCAGATTTGCACACAGCTTGGTCACAGATATTTTCACAGACAGCCCTGTGAATACTATCTTCAAAATTTTGGAAAATGTTGAATGCTGAACTAATTCCACACTTTCTTCAAAGGTCTGTGAGCTGTAAGTTCAACATTGAGAGGACCTGCGACAGGTTGGGGATATGGCAGACATTTTGGAGCTGCGCACAGATGGAAACTCTCTCCTGAAGGCAGTGTGGCTCAAACGATTAAGACTCACCAGGCTCCTGTTGGAAGGAGGTGCATACATCAATGAAAGCAATGAACGTGGAGAGACGCCCCTCATGGTGGCCTGCATGTCAACACACTCTGACCAGCAAAGTGTGACAAAGTCAAAGCTTGTCAAATATCTGCTAGACAACCAAGCAGATCCAAACATACAGGACAAGGTGGGCAGAACAGCCCTAATGCATGCCTGCATCCATAAGGCCGGGCACGAGGTGGTGGATCATCTGCTAAGCAACGGTGCTGATCCCAGCCTGGAGGACAGGAGTGGGGCCTCAGCTCTGGTCTATGCCATCAATGCGGATGACAAGGAGACATTAAAGTTACTTTTGGATGCATGCAAAGCTAAAGGAAAGGAAGTAATCATCATCACTACAGACAAGTCACCATCTGGCACTAAAACTACCAAGCAGTATCTAAATGTGCCACCATCTCCAGAGTTGATCGAGAGGTCATCTTCAGAATACTGCGCCTCTCCCTCTGACGTCAACGTCACCGCATCTTCCACATCTGAGCAAGAGCAACAAAACATAGTCTTCAGTTTCCAGACAAAGCTAAAACCTTCTGTCGCAACATCAAAGCTCACAAATGGACCCACATCTCCACCTCGCCGGCCCGCAAACCCGAAGCGAGCGCGTTTGCCTCAGCTGAAGCGACTGCAATCAGAACCCTGGGGCCTGATTGCACCCTCTGTCCTTGCTGCAGTTGCTGCCCATGAGGAGAGTAAGAAAGCCAGCTCTGATGAAGATGTTGTTGCTGGGGTGAATGGACTCTCTCTGAATAAGAGATCCGGTTTGTCCCGGCAGAGCAGCGTGGATGGGAAGGATAGCCTTTTCCCACTGGTGGGGGACCAGCCGTGCAAAATGACAACTTCATTATCAGTCCCGCCAACATCTAAGCCATCATACGAAAGATCTCTCGGACAGCACCAGCCGCTGGCTCGCCGCAGTACCGTGCCCACAGAGCAGGAGAACGGCAGCAGCTCCAGCAGTGGACAAGTCAGCCTCAGAGACACATTGCACAGGAGATGTCTGGGAAATGATCACTATGACTCAGACTCGCAGCTGTACTCAGACTCTGCCATGTTAGACTCTCCTAAAGTCCCAGTGGAGCGAAGGAAACTAAACACTTCTCCACTTGCCATGCTCACCAGTTCTAGAGAATCTCTTGACAGCAATGCGAGCACGTCCTCTCCAAGCACGGCGCGAAGGCGTCCACCTGGCCTCCTGGAGAGGAGAGGCTCTGGCACACTACTATTGGACTACATCTCCCACACTAGGCCTGGCCAGTTGCCCCCTCTCAATGTTAACCCAAATCCACCCATTCCTGATATTGGAGCCAGTAACAAGCCCTCTTCACCCCTTCTAGCAGGTATTAAATCTATAGCCCCAGTAGCACCAAACACACCAAAGACAGGAGGTCTCAAGTCAAAGAAGAAACTTGTAAGAAGGCACTCTATGCAAGTGGAACAGATGAAACAGCTTTATGATTTTGAGGAGCCTCCACATTAGTTAGGTATGATGTTAATGCAGCAAATACTGTGGTAGTAGAAACAAAAGCACCCTATAATGGCAGGAAGTACATACATAGGTTCAGCTATGTGTACACACGGTTAACTAGATGTTGAATAATGTATAATTTAAAACAAAATCTACATGAATATATATTGAATCTAAGCAATATAGATAGATTTCTTTCCTGAGTTACACCCAGATTAAGGATTATCTACAACATTCCCTGTATATGTATTAATTTTGAATGTAAATCTGAATACATGGTACCCTGTTTGCCAAATGCTCTTTAACATGATCATATAATTTGTGAGAAACATAGCAGGGTTCATTTTGTAGCCAGCAGGCCACTTGGGCAAACTTTGTGCATATAGAAATAATCATTTCTCTGGAAAAAGATACAGGAGCGATACACTTCTCTGAGATGTAGCTTTGAATGGGATGAAACCTGACTGTTTGTAGCAATTTTGTAAAAAGTGCCTTCAAGCGAAAGAAACAAAAAAAGACAAATGAACAGATATATTTATTATATGAAGGCAATTCATTTATGTTCATGAACTTATAAGGTTAGTCCTACTGAATTTTGAAGTGATATTCTGTTAAAGGGACAGTAACTATTTTCTTACCTGAAGATGACAATTCCCTTTGTCTTTATTAAATACAAAATCCTGATTATTAGATCCCTGAGGGTGAAGTTCAATGATAATCTCAAGAGAAGCCAAGATCAAAGCAAATGTCATAAAATAACTCAAATCGCTAAAATGTAATAGCAATTTTATGCCAGTAATATTTTATCAACTTTTAAGCTGTCATTAAGTTTGCACTGGGTAGTTATATACAAACATGCTAATGTTAATTTACAAATAATAATAATAATAATAATAATAAATCAAAGCTGGAGGTTGTGTGCCACAAACTATCTTCCTGTGTGAAACACTTACGGCTAATGTGAAGAATTTCTAGTCGTCGTGGATATATTACAAAACTCTTGTGAGTAAAAAAATCTTGTGAGAAAAACTTATGATTAAAATTAAACAATTGGATTATAAAAAATATAATTAAAATTGTAATTGCTGACCAGGTTTCCAGGCCTTAATGAAGAAAAGCTTTCACAAAACATGATGCCACTGTATTTCAGAGTGAGAGCAGTGGGTTCAGGGTGATGTTTTTTTAGTTTTCTACCGCTCAGTGCTTTTCATATGGAAACAAGATGTCTAGTTATTTAAATAGATTTTTTCAACAATGGGTTTCTTTTTGCCACGGTTAAAAAAAAAAAGAAAAAAATCGTAAAAGGCTTTAATTTTTTTTCTCTCTCTTCATCAGAGAGTTACTCTGACCAGAACCTATTAATTCTTATATTTTTAGCATGTGTTTCACACAGGAGGGTCATTGGTGGCGCACCACATATATTGCCTTCATTTTCCTTGTAAGTAATCACTGACTTCTCTGTAAATATCATTTCATTACAAACATGGTCACAGATTAAGGGTTATTAAATAGACTTTTCATAAACTCTCATAATATTTTTGAGATTGGAGTTTTTTGTGACATTGTGGATCTCGGCTTAGTTGACTTAGGATGAATTTTGACTAAGTCATGTGTTAAGTAAAGATATTTACTGCTCACCAGAATCTCACTTCAACAATATTGAACTACCCTTTAGCAATGTCTACATTATTCATTTGGGATAAAACAAAATAAAGACAAAGAATGAGTGAACATGATATTGATCAACATTATGCCTTATAGGCAAGACAATAGTCTATGGTGTTTGACAACATTTTAATGCTCATAAAAAATGTCAACGTTAGCAGTGTTAAAAAAAAAAAGTCTAATGAAAGCTCATGTCTTAAATGTTTTTATCATGTAAAAGCGGATAATATATAGGCTCCCAGTCCACACAGACACTGGTGAAATGTCATTTAATCACAATTTAAGAATCGTGCAGCTTCCATGTAACTTATCTGTGAAGCAGTGCTACTTTTTAAACAGAGAAAATACAACATAGTTGAATAGATAGTATTTTTGCAAGTAGTTTGTTGTACATTCTAAATAAATGTCTATCAAATGTGAATTCCTGTGTTTTGCTTGCTGACTTATTTGTTAAAAGTCACGCTGTTGCTCGCCAGAAAGACTGCTGGTTCATTATTGGGTTGGTTTTGCGATGCGTTTGGTGCCGTGAAGACGACGACAGACATTGCCACCATCATGTGCGTCACTCTGACTGTGTCAGACCCACCATGGAGGTGCTCAGATCCCACAGCTTCTTGGCAACTTCATCATCACGTCCCTGAGGGGCGGTAGCTTTACGGGCACAGTCGCTGCAGTAATCAGGGAAGGAATTGGATGTTAAACACATGACTTGATTCACACATCTACGCATGAGTAAGTTAATCATTCGGCAATAAATGAAAATATCTGCCAACCAGGCAGTAATTTACAGGGTAATAAAGCAATATTTGTCCAAGATAATGATGATTATTCAGCCACCTCTTCGTAAAGAGACGTTGTAAATTTGCAGGACAGTTCTTTCTGTCCTCACAATCCAAGATCCAGTCAATATTTTCTTTGTGTTTACTCCATTAAGAAGATCATTGAGTTTATTAGATTTATAGACAGTGGGGATCAAAACAAGTTAATGAGGAGTTGGGGCCTGTTTAAATTAGCAAAGAGCAAGATGGAGACAAATACTTAATTACTAAACAGCCATTAATGTACTGCAAAAGAGTTAGGTTTAACTAATAAAAGCAAATGCCTATTTTATAGTAGAAACAGTGGTTATTATATTATATGTTACTACATTTTATTGCATTGCTGAAATATTTTTACCTCACAACTACAACAAGTAGTGCATTTACTGGGCCTTATGCGATAGACGAACACAAAGCAGTGAATGTAGGTGAAGAGGAATGAAAAATGGTTAATTTTTTTTTAGTAATAAAATTATGGCACAGATATGCATTTCCTACTCCTCACTCAATACTTTGTAGAATCATCTTCCATTTCAAATACAGCAGGTCATCTTTTTAACAAGTCTTTTTTACAAGGTTTTCAATACTTGTCAGTTTAGGTCATGAGTCTGCAACTTTTACATCCAAAGTTGCAGACTTATGGTTTAGGTGAATGGACGGTCTGCAGTTGCCCCAAGCTCTTTCCACATCAAACTCCACTGACCTGTTAGTAGCATTCCTTAATTTATATGAAGCTGTTTGCTCACTAATGTTCTCTAACAAAGCTAAGAAATTCACCAAACGGCTGCATTTATATTGAGACTAAATTACTCACAGGTGAACTCCACTTAGTGAAAATTTTACCTTTAAAGGGAACTGGTTGAACTGGGTTTTATTAAAGGGTAGAAGAGTAAACCAGATACAGAAACACTTACTTTCTTTTTTTATTATCACTTATTTTCTTTTTTATTATTATTAAAACAAACATGAAAACTGTACTACATTGGTTACATAAAATCTGAATAAAACACCTACAATTTAAGTGTTAAAAAGTTAACATAATGGGGTTTGAAAAGGAATACTATGTTTGCATATGAACTAATATGGTAAATGGTATAAAGTTGCTGGCCTTAGAAAGGCAAGAAATTGAGAAATCACTTTTAAAATTGTATCTTCTCTACTTAGTCTTTTTTTCTTTACATTGATGTCGATGCACCTACTTCTACAATATCTGCATATTGTGGAAGAGCTTTTCCTATAGGTCCTTATCAACCACCTCTGTAATGTGCTTCACCTTTACACGTTCTTTAAATGCGTTGCAGATAATTGCTGTGGTTTCCAGCCCACAGCTTTGCTCTCATCAACTCAGCAAGCAGTTATTTTGTGCTAAGAAAGCTCTGCTGCACCCATTGTACCTGGGCTAGAAAGCACCACTTGGATGACAGACAATGTCACCACATTTGATGGTGATCATAAAGCAGCAACCTGAAAAGGTGCAAATATCCCTTAGGAGTCAGCAGAGAGCAAAACAGAGTTAAAAGCAACATGAATGCTGAGTGAAATTTACCATGACAAGGCTCCTAATTCTTAATGAAGGTTATTGTTGCTGTTTGCTGTGCTTGATTAAGAGCACTGCTGATGAGGACATTAGGCAGACTGAAAACATTATAACTGATCAAACTCTAAAGCAAGTACTATTTTAGAGATCTTAGTGAATTTATTGTAGGTTTTATTGAATTTTCAATAAATTTAATATGTTGCTAAACATAAAATAAAAGATAGCATCAAGGAAATATTTTGTGAAATAACTTGCAGATGCAAAGTTGAAGCAATAATTTATAAAAATCCCATATTTATCTATTTTATTCTAATTTTTAGAGTTATGTTTTCATCAAAATGACCTAGTTTATGCTCCCAATTAGGGATTTTGATCCAAGAAAAAAACATTTAATACATAGATAAAAATTACTAGAAAATGCACAAGTATAACACATAAAAACACATACCAAGATAAAATTTTTAATGTTAGATGGTAATAATCTAGATTGTACTTATTTCAAGATGACATAAAAAGCACCACTAATAGCATAAAATAAGATCAGTCAGTCAGTAAAATCAGTTTGGTTCTGATGCTGTGTTTAATTCGCATTTGATAAAGCTCCATTAAATCAGATGCTGCAATATTGGTGCTAATAGCTGAACTAAAGATGATGAGTGACTGACCTGTAGTACAATCCACTCTCATTTTCCAGGCTTTTCTCCACTGCACAGTAGATAGTGGTTTGTGCACCCTCTGTGGGATTCTTAATGAAGAAGCTGAATGGTTTGTATAACACTTTCTTCCACAGGGGTATGGTGGGCAAGAAGTGTCGGCCAAGCTCAGTGCGAATAACTCCAGGGTGGAGGCTGTACGTTGTTACTCCAGTACCTAAATAAAGACACCATGTAAAACATGATGACCTCAATGTATTTACCCTTGTATAGAAGCCTGAAAAAAAAACCTTAAAATCAATCTTAAATTACATATTTTATACCTCACATTCATAACTATTCTTCAGAGGGGGAACAAAACAAGATTTTGGTGATATACTGGACCACACATAGGTCCAATAGAATAAATGTTAATTAAATATTTGTGTTATTTAATTTTTTTAAAGTTAGTATTACCTGTCTTCCCTGGTGTACAATTATAATATAATACAGAGGCCAATTTCTCTCAATGTTCAAAATTGGAGAGCCAAAAAGCTTTAAGCACGACACAGGTGTGTTGTGGCTAACTTCTTAAGTTAGAGGGTGGCTATGCATGGCTGAATAATATAACTTTTTTTTAATTAATTAATTTTTTTTTTTTTTTTTTTTTTTTACAAATGAAGGTTCAAATTAAGTACAGAAAGTTTTTCCAGAAATCAGACTATTGTCCTGGGGCCATTATTGACTCCCCACTTTTTCCACTGTATTTCCAGTACCCATGTAAAAACTGATTAACAAGTTAAAACATCTATATGGAACTTTATGGAGGGATGAGCTTTTCACATTTCGTTACTTTTTTATTCATTGTAAATCAATCAAATCAGTTTAAAAGACTACAGTTAATTTTCTGCTGCCGTAAATGTAATAAAACACATTTCAAATCACCGATGTTTGTTTACAGCCATCTGTGAGGAAAGATGGAGTAAATCCTTCAATGTTCCAGGGTTTTAAACAGTTTATGTTCTGAGGCACAAATGAAAACATCCACATCCTCTTTGGAATCCTTTATAGATTTTGAGTTAAGAGACAAGGTGCCGCGACTGCTATTGCTCTTTCTGATGTGGTTAATAGTTAGCTGCAATGTGTCTCTCAGGTTTTATTTATTTAACAGCTGTTAATGTAAATATTGTTAAGTTTTACAGTGTAAACTCTGTTAAATTATCACAAGCTAGATCCATGGACTTTTAATCCAGTCCCCAGCACTCTCTTCAAAGTTCACAAAAAAACAAAAAGGAAGAGACATTGACAAATGAAAATGGGACGACTATAAGTTCCATGGGAGTAATGTAGGTCTCAGTTGGAATGCAGATTAGCAGTTTATGTTGGAAAAACTGACAGTACAGTAGCTGCTCTTTGATGCGACCAGCCAATTGCATCAAAGAGCAGCTAAATAAATAATAATAATAATAATGTAGCATTTTTTGCTACTTAATAGAGAAAGTAAAATTTGGATTTATAGTGAGATGATGTTACAGGATTATATTATAGGAATTTATTTTATAGCTTTTAAACCATCTTTACAATATATGTTGATATCTGTATGCTGGATATCAATAATCTGAAAATACATTATTGTCGAAAAAGAGCTTAATACCTTGTAACCTTTTACTCAGCTCCCTTGTAAAGAGGACATTGGCGAGTTTACTTTGAGAGTAGCTTTTCCAGGGATTATAATTTTTCTCTTGATTTATATCATCAAAGTTGATTTGACCTGTGAAATAAAGACAGGACATTTTTATTTAAAGAACTGCAAAGATGTAAAACATAAAAGAACCATTGAAAGATTTCACAGCAAGGCAAAGAGGAGAAAAGAAAAGAAGAGAAAAGAACTTCACCTCTTTCATGTGCTAAACTGGAAACATTGACAATGCGGCTTGGTGCTGACTGCTTTAGGAGATCCAAAAGGCAGTTTGTTAGAAGGAAATGGCCAAGATGATTCACACCAAACTGCATATCAAACCCATCTTCAGTTTTCCATTGCGGGCAGCACATAACCCCTACAGATAAGAACATTGGTTTATTTACTTAACCACAGAAACGTCTGAAAGCTGTTGAACATGAAACAAGAGCAAGAGTCAGGTTTGAGCCATTAGCCACCTGCATTATTGATGAGAACATCCAGATGCTTTTCACTTGCTGAAATGTCTTTTGCAAGCAGACGCACCGACTGCAGGGAAGCCAAGTCCAACTTTTTGACAACAACGTTGTTATTTCCACTCTTCTTTTTAATTTCCTCTGCAGCGTTGTTAGCTCTGTCCATGTCTCTGCAGGCCAGGATTACCCTTGCACCTGTTACACAAAAGCACAAGCCGTAATATTAAACAGAACTGCATCTTTCTCACAATATGTAACACCAAGGTAAAATATTAACCTCTTCTGGCCAGGTCAACGGCGGTCTCTTTCCCAATTCCAGTGTTGGCTCCGGTGATCAGGACGGTCTTTCCATCTAAGCGGGCTTTGCTGCGACACACACCCCCAGCCATCCATTTCTTAAATCCAAACAAACTCACTCCTGTAGAAAAAATGTCCAGATAGTTACCAAAACAATTTTGCTAACTATTCCATCTGTTAGTGCTTCCTTCAAAATTAGATGTGTACAAAATTAAGATTACTAAGCCTTTTTTTTTTTTTTTTAGAAAACCCAGATGATGATGCCATATATTGGTAAGCTTCTAATACAATTTCCAGACACCTTAAGGTGTCATGTTTATCTGTGAAAAGCATGGGCAATTTCTTTGACTAAGAAAAATAAGTCAGCTTGTATTTTCAATGAAAACTAACCAAGACCAAGCTGTCTGAAGTGCTGTTTTAAAGAGTGAGATGGTTGTATTATATTTTTTGTGTCCATGGTATCCTGCTGGATTTTTTAAAAAAAATATTTAGCATTTTCCTCGTGGACACATTTTGTAGTAAAATTTTTCTTGTCTCATCTCTAGTTAGTGAGAAAACAAGAAGTAGTAGATATTAAACTACATTAAGGTCCACAACTTTAACAGTTTTTAACATTACCTTGCTGGTAATGTTTATGTTTCTGTATGTGGCAGACAAGAACTGCACCACACACATGAGGGTATAAAAATGCAGGTAATAAGAAAACTAATGATAGGAGTGACAGTGTAGAAATAGAGTAAAAGCCCAGAGAAATGTGCAGAAAGAGACATTGCAGTAGAGAAGGTAGGTATGTGAAGGGTAGATGGCAGGGTAGCAGATGCTCTCTGAAGAGCTGGGTTTTCAAGAGTTTTTGAAGACAGACATGGAGACCCCCGTTTTGCTCAGTGGGACATTCCACCATCGTGAAACGACACATGAAAAGATTATGTACACAAATATAAACAATTACAGTACGGTAAGCAACTAGCCTACTGTATTGGCCAGCATTAGTGATTACAAACATTATCTATGTAAAATGCCTCAGTATCTTCTTGCTCAAGTAATAAGCCAATTAGAAAATCGTAAGAAACAAAAACCCAAACAACCTCCCAGACACTTCTGACTAAGTACGCACCATTTTTCAGCCGGTACGCAGAGCAGTGTACTGTGTGGGCGGAGATTAAAATTAGAATTTACATTGTTGAAATACAACACGGAATGCAGGAAAACCAAACTCCAACCGTGTTGACGGTAGAAGTATAAACAGATTGTCTATATTTTGTTTTAAAATCATTTGAGTCAGTATCTAACTCTGCAACATGTGTAAAACACGCGATCTCTGGAAATCTATGTTTAAATTTCGCACACTTATAGTCAACGACGTAATCATATAGAGAGCATACTGCTGTACTAGGTCTCTCATTTAAGGCAAAGTGTTTGTTCTCGTTCACAAAACTCCATAATAACCGCTCGTGTCACTGGCCGACTCGCACGCCGGCTGACTGTCAAGGAACGTACCAACTGTTAAAAGACGTCCTCGAAGTGTAGTTAGTAATTTTTTGTTAACCTTGTGTGCCATGTTTCCATCCATCAGATAATTATCATGAGATAATACATATATAAGTAAAAAAAATCGAATACAGTTCACCCTTTACTTTCCAAGCTTCGGAAATTCGTTTATTTCAATAAATGTACTTTTGGGGCAGAGCCAAGTTACTAAAACGTTATAGATGCGACACACGACTTACTGTTATTAATAAGTAAGTGGTTTATTTAAAACAAATTTTAAAGAAAGACTCGGGTGCCAGTGCATTACCTGTAAGTGTGACCACAGCAATAGTTTTAGGGTACTCTAGCAAAAATGACCTTGTAGCTGCGATGGCCTCCATTGCTTTACTATCGCTGTACTCCAATGGATGAAAAAGGAATAGCGGCCTCTGTTCAAGTTCGCTCAGCAAACCAGCGCCAGAAGAACAGGTTAAACAACTTGTTACAAAAAAGCTCGTCTGCCGCCCACAGATACGTAGTACACAGAGGAAGTACCGCCCACTGCCACAATAAAGAGGAAGCTCATTGGCTCTCCATGTCAATGCGCCTGAAAAACAACGACAGCGTAAGCTTTATGAGGATATATAAAAAAAAAAAAGGTCCTAAATAATTTTGATGATCAGTTGTTGAGACTTAATTGTCGACTTAGCTCGATATATTGGGGTAATTGTGCCTAATCCATGTCTGATGAATAATAATATTAATAATTATTATCGTTATTTGTTTGTTTGTTTGTTTACAATATCACAAGAACTGTCTAATTTTGTGGACAAACTACGTGAAATCCAAACTGTGTTCATTCGTTATTGAAATGTAACTAAGGGTTAAGGTGTATGCTATAGAGAAGCAGATGTCTGATTCATTTATGCCATTCAATTATGTACATGAAATTTTTTGTATGATTTGCTCTTGCTTTGCGATATGCAATAACTTCAGAGTTACTTTTTACTACTCTGTTACTCTTCCAACAGCCTGTTTCACAAATTAATCACTAACTTCCAATGTTGCAATCAACATTTTCCCCGCAAAGCAAATGACCATATAAAAAAATAAGCTAGAAAATCAAAACATGTTAATAAAAAGCTTTAATGGCCGTTAATCTTATAGTAAAACCATATTTCAGCAACCCTTTTCTATGAATAGTAGCATAATAAAATATCCCTGAAAATAAATAAATAAATGAATAGTAGCAATAAATCACTTCAAAGTACCAGTCATCACATTATGAAGCATTGTTTGTAAACATTTAGTGAAATTTTGCTTTTCCCACCGGTGTATTAAGTAAAAGGAAAATACAGTGAAAGATCAATTGAAACGGATACATCCCATGCAGCAATTTACAACATCATTTAATAGCATTTTGCAAGGTAAGGTCAAGAGCAGCACACATTAAAGTGAATGTTGTGAATTTGAGCCAGTAGAGGTCAGTGCAGGCTCACCAACAGTTCAGCAGTGCTTCTCTGTGGACCCCAGCAGATGGAGCGTTTGCATCATATCCAACCTTCAGACAATTAGAATATTTTATTTTTTAGATCTTTTATTCTCAGCAGTCCAGTACGTTGAATTTGTTTTGATGCCAATTATGGTACATAGCATGAAAGGATGTTCTTAATTCCTACTAGTACAAAGGGTTAGTTCCTGCGATTGTTTTAGTAGACAATAGCTGAAACCCACCAGTAAGAATAGTAATAATAGCATTTGCCTACACTCTTAAATTCAACCCGAAGTCTGCTGAAAGCCTCAGCTGACATTAAATAAAACATCTGCACCATGCATACAGATGTGAGAAAAAAAAAAAAAAAACACTGTGTCTTATCAAAAAGTCATGTCCTCCTCTGAACTTCAGAGCTCTGTGGAGTTTTCTGGTATGAGTCTGGATGAGGGTTAACCCCAAGGTCAGTGACCTGACCTTGGGGTTAATAGTTTGACATCTGAGAAAATCTGACGGAGTGCGCGCAGACATGTTAACTGACTGAGTCTTCAAGGACTATTGTCGAACATAAAGGATTATGCAATTGTCGCTGACCCCTACTTCCCTATTTCGTCATTACGGTCTCTCATTAAAGATGCAGGGCCAATCTGTGCACTCCCAGTTTAACTAGAAAACAATAACTTTTGATATCTACAGTCAAACATAAGCAGATTTAAATCTCTGAATTTTAATTGTATTTTTCAAATCACTACAACGTCTATTCTCCCAGAGTGCGTCAGAGGTGACCCGACTGTTGGCACTCAACCAAACCTGTCATATGACTGCTCTGCTCACTTCACAGTCACTCACCCATTATGGCAAGCTTCCCCTGCTAAAATTAGAGGGCCCTCTGCTGATACTTTTTGGAATGTGACTTTCTGGCTTGAATTCTACTGACAATTTATGATCAAGATAAATTTCACGGTGTTCCTGACATAATTTCTATTTATTTAACAAACAGTTTGCTAAAAAAAAAAAAAAAAAAAAAAAAAAAGAAAGACAGAGAAATAAACTGAAAAAAAGGTTATGGATTTAACAGTTATAGTCATAGTTCATAAAAAGGTTTTTATAAGTCTAAGAGGTCAAGACTGTGGAAGAAAGCAAACTGACTAACAGGTACTATGAAATAAAAATGCGTGCAGCAAGGCAGTGAAATGTACACATTGAAGACAAAAACTAGCAAAAGAGATATACAGCTTCTCTCTTGCTGACTGCTGAGTGACAGGATTTTTTTTTTATTTTTCCTGTGGTGTTAACTGAAAGGACTAAGATATAGGCTGTGTTGCAGCTTTGTCTTGTTGTCAGTGTGTGTGTGTTTTTTATACAATGCGATTTATTAGAAATTTAGGCGGTAAATCAACACAGAGTAGTGCACAAAGTTAAACAAAAATAATACGCAATTTTCTGGGAGTGGAGAGAATCATAAACAAATATCTGAAGACAGGCAACATGCATTTGTATTCCCCCTTCTAAGTCAATCATTTGTAGAAACAACTGGGCAAATCATTTGCTTCTACGATCTAAAGAGGGAGATTTTTGTCCATTCCTCTTTGCAACCTCAGTCTCAGTCAGACTGGACTGAGACTAAATTTTAAGATCTAAATTTATATTACCAGGTGAAGGGTGTGAAGAACTGGAAAGTAAATACTGTAACTACATCTTCTCACTGCAACTAAAAAAAAAAAAAAAAAAAAAGACAAAGACTTCTGGGAGTAGTTGAACTATGGAATGCCTTTTGCTTTTATTTGAGTTGTATAATAACTTAGTCATGCTACTCTTACTTGAGTAAGATTTCTGGCTACTCTGCCTATCGGAAGTAACCTCACTGAATGAAGAACAATAAACTGTAGATATTGTCACTGAAAGTACTTTACCCTGGTCTAATATACACAGAGTATCTACAGTAAATATTGGGTTCAAATTTTAAATAAAAAAATCATTTGGAAAAGTATTTTTTCTGTTCTAATTAATATTTTAGATTATTTATTTGTGTTTTTTATATATATTTTAAAATACCAAATTTGGCACACAACCTTATTTTTTATTTAAACTATCAAATCAGATGTTAGTTTAGTTATTCAATACTTTATAGTAGCCTTCTTATCGAATACTTTACTTTACTCTTGTTTGAGTGATTTTATTTTATTTTTTATTTTTTGGACTACTTTCTACTTTTTGCTTGAGTAAGAATATGTTGAAGTACATTTTTTTATTTACTCTACCAATCTCTGCAGATCTGTACAAAGTGAGGTACTAACACGAGTGAGAACATTTGTATATCCTGGTGAATATCTCTGTGGCTGCGTCTCTGACGTAGCGCTTAGCGTGTTCCACCGGGGAGGGCCAGAAGGGCGGTGCTGCTGACTCCAACTATATTGGAGCGATCGCCGGAGCACATCGCCCCCTCTTCCCTTTGAGTTTCGTCGAGTGCTGACCGCAGAAGTGTTTTGGGCCCGGGAAAGAAAGACATGGCTGGATATTTGAAAGTTCTCAGCTCCCTTTCGAGGTCGGCCGGTGCGGCTCTCTCCAGAAATCCCGCAGTGCTTGCGCCGGCTGCAAATTGCCAGACTTTGCAACAAAGAAACTGTGAGTTGATGGAGATAACGGCGGGGGCGGACGTCCCCAGCATCAAATATTGTTGTTGAATAAAATGGATAAAATATAGGCAATATAAAGCGCTGCGTTTTTGATGTAATTAAAATGAAATATAGATACAGAAAGCAATGTCAGGAAGGACGGAGGGCGTCATAAGACAGCCGTTTGAAGCCGCCGGCGCCGCGCTAACCGCAGCCGTGCTAGCTTAACGTGTGTGCTGCTGCTGTTAGCCAGCTGGGATGCTGTAAATAGCTTTAATGGCGCTCTTAGGTTAAGGCCAACGATGCTCTACAGGCCTGTTTTAAATCTCTGAAACAGCTTGCCGGCTGACGATTGTGCTGACAATGACGAGGCGGATGTAAAAGTTTAGAAAGGTGAAGGGCAGGGCAGTAAACCGAAAGCTGTCTTTGTATTTCTCTTTCAAAGTTTGAGAAGCAACTGATGGATCACGTAAAGATTACGCGCTAACCTTGATGAATGACACGCGAACTACTTAATATCCGTCAACAAATCCTGCTTATATCCCACGCAGCTCATATTCAAATCATCTTAGGTTACTTGCGGGGAAATTTTGAGGACGGTGTTAAAAAAGGAAAAACTACAGATGACTCATAAGGATGTTCCGTTTTTAGCTGTCTGTGCGGTAATTCTTTTTATCGCATTCCTCTAGGGGGTTAACAAAGGGAAAGTGCTTCAAACCCAATTAAAGAAGCTGCTCAAGCACAAATTGATGAATTCGTACTCGGAGGTTTTGTCATTAGTTTAACTTACAGAAAAGTTTCCTCAAGGTCAGCCGATGCATACGAGAGTCTGTTACAGGGAGCAATGGCTGCCGCTGCTGCAGCTCAGGGTGTCCTACATGCTGTCTTCTTCTGGGTCACATCCAAGCTGCAGCACAATATCCTCACTCCAACATTCAATAAACTATATTGGGAAGACTGTTTAGATCTTCACCATACATAAGTATTAAAGTGTGACATTTTTAGGACCACTGACAGCAAAGAGGCCTCATTCTCACTTTCATAGCTACACAAGAGATTAATATTTAAAGAGACGCTTCGGCATTAAGTTTCTTCTGCTGGACACTACCGTTTGTTCCCCTTGATTTGAAAAACAGATATGTAGGTTTCATCTTTAAAGTGTGATACTTTCATTCAACTTCTAATTTTGTAAGTTACAACTTGTAAAGCTAGACTTGCTTAACTTTAAGTTAGAACTTAGCCCTGACATTTAGTAACATCTAGTTCTTTCATGTGCCTTACTTAAAAGTAATGTGCTGTTCTTCTGCAGAACGTCATTTAAATTCTTTAAGACTGATGTTCGAAAGGGCGACTACCACCTGTTTTATGTATGGCTTGGGTTGTAGACTGTTGAAGTAATATTAAAGATATGGTAACGGGAGTGATTTATTTACAAAACCTGCCAGATATAAGAGCTCAGCTAGGCAGCAGAGTGGGAGATGTCATCAGCTTTTCTTAGAAAAGAATCTTTTAAATCTCAAAACCTAAACTGGGACTTTTGCTAAAACATAAATCTATTAAAAAGCTGAATCAACTGGCAATAATCCAGTGTTACCAGTGATCAGTTTAAGGTTTTAATAGTGCCTCTAGCTGAAATTAGTTAAAAGACTACAAAGTGGCTCAATAATTGGAAAAAAAAAATCTATATTTTTAATAGAAACAATATTTTAAGTATGAATAACAGTAGTTAAACTTCAGAGACATTGAATTAGCTGCAAAGTAAATTGTTATAAAAGCACCAAGTATGCTGGAGGTGTAGTATGTAAAATATGTTTAAAATGATACCAAGATCATGTGTCCAAGTAAAAAGGTCAGGTCTCAGTAATGTACAATTTAAATTTCTAGGATAGTGCCATCAACAAAATGATGGTACTATCATCATTTTGATGGATTGGGTAGATCCTCTGTAAACATTCAGCCAAAAATGTAAGAAATACAGTTACTGGAACAAAAACAGGCAATCTGGTAATGGGAACAGGTATGTACAGATGGTGGTTACTAAAGATGTTTAGTTTTTGTTTTCCTTTTTTTTTGAGCTGTGACTGAATCAACAGGCCATTTAAAGTTTGTTGTGTACACACCTGATGGTGGTGGTAGATTGTAGCTCAAGAATGTTCAGGGTCAATAAATCAGCTGGTGGAAGATATCCTTTCAACAACTGAAAAGATTTTTTAAGAATCCTTATTTCCCACTTTTTACATTTTCTGAAACCAGTATTCACCTGAAAAGTTAAATACGGTGTTTCTATTGGTGTACTTTTAGTAACAGTTTTGCAGGGGCCACCATGAAGTTCTCAGTGTGTAACTTCATGTGAAAATGAACAAAATGTATATTCCCGCTGTGGTGTTTACTCAGTCATACACAGCTGGACACCCTGGCGCTCCCACCAAGCTTTTAATAGAATGACTTTCAGTTGGCATAGAAATTTTACAGATTTTGAAACTGCAACTTTTTAAGATCTCACTGTCACTGATACCAGTAATCACTCCATTTCTAGTCACAACACACAGCGGCTGGAAGTAGCAGAAACCTTTTCTGTTGGTTTTGCTGGAATGCAAAGATAAGACCCGATGTTCCAATCAGTTGAAATTCACAGAGTTCTCACATTTTGGAGTTGCAGTTCTTTAACAAATCTTAGTTTCACCTTAGTGCTGTACCATTCCCTGCTTCTAACCTGTCAGCTGTAAGATGGCTCTCCCTACTATCGGGATTATAACTAAAGGGGTTTAAAGCTCAGTCTTATCTGCGTTGAAAGTTAACCAGGAAGGACAGATGGACAGTCGTGCATGTTTGAACTCATCTTTAAATGCCTGTCCTTAAAGTGTGTGGCACAACTTGAACTTAAGACGCAGCTTTAAACACTCCAGTTTTAAAATTAGTGACAAGTTTCTTGTGCCTCAGGCTAAGACTGCTTAATACTTAAGCTGGTACTGTAACCTCGGAGGGATAATTGGTCTTGCTAACATACTTGTGTTAAAGTTCTGTCATATGGTGACATTATTTTAAAAATAATGCTTTGAGAGCGAGCCCTCATAAAACCAATTGAATTACTGAAATATTTAAAATTGTTTAAGGATGTTTAAGATTCGAAGGTATTTATATATTAGAAATGAATTATGTCATCAATAATGGATTTTTAAGATATACATATTACTTTATTAAACACACTAAAATGCAAGATCTCCCACTTTGTGCATTGGTTTAATAAAATTTTAATTATCACTATAGATGCATATTTTTTAATTTCTCTGATTTTGTTTGTGTGCGTGTGTTTTTTTTTTTTTTTGTTTTTTTTTTGCTGCACACAAGCTCGTAGCTGCAAAGCTGCTTGTACAAATGATGTTGCAGGTGGGCTCACATGACTTTGGTTCAGTGTGTCCTTCAGAGTCAGTAGTTGCATAACCGGCTCAGCTCATTGCCTCCCTCCCCTCGCTCTGCAGGCCAACAGCGTTCTGCTTTTGCAGATTTAGGGTTGACTGCTTAGAAACTATTCTAGACGGCAGATTGTGCAGACTTCCCCACAATGCACTGGGGCAGAAGGTCTTCTGTTCTTTTGAGTGACTATAAAGAAAAGGAAGTGTGATGCATCTTACTGTCTCTAGTAAGGTTTTAATTCTGCTAATATTTCTGTTTATCATGACCTGTATTCTCAACATGGCTAAGTGCAGATTTAGAGTGGCACTTTAAAAGCACTTTCAGTTTCAGAAGCAATAAAGATCAAAGCAAGGGATGTTTCTACCTAATGAAAACGGACACTTTGGTCTTATTCTAGCTAATTAAATTCAAGCATGGGGGAGAAAATAAGATCCATCTCAAAGTGCCAACGGTGAAGCTTTAAAGGTCTTTCTTTGTTTAATGCGTGATGCACTCAAAGTCAGTCCCAGTGCCAGAGGGGGGGCCGAGTTGGGCCGGGCCCACCCATTCAGGTATCCGGCCCCCCAGGTCAGACTGCAACAGGTACATGTTACCCTTGCGTTATCTGTCCTCCGCACTTTTTAAAAGCAGTGTGTAATCTATTGTTGGCATGCCTTAACGTGTTTTTCCTTGCTGATTCTTAAACACATCACAAGCGCACACATGATGTCAGCTTTACACCTGTGTGGGTTAGAAACGGGACATCTGTAGCATGCTTGTGTGTGCTAGAATCATGGCAGCCAACTAGCGAGAGCCTGCAAAAAAACATTTGCACCTTTTTTCCAAACACACCGACTTTTACTTGAGTAAAAGCAATGAAGTGCTGTTACTTTTACCTGAGTGAAAATTTTGGCTTCTCCCACCTCTACCTATGTACCATCCCTTTCTGGTTATATAATCCTAGGAATAAACTAAATCACTAAATCAATAAACAGTGCTCACTGTTGCTTTGTTAAAAGAAATCTTCATTGTCACAATAGAGTAAAGTCAGGGAGAAGACATTAGACCAGAGGCCAGCAGCAGGGACGATGATGCAGGGTCTTCAGGTAAGAAGGGATTACAACTTGCTGAGAAAAAGATATCTGTTGCAGGGAGAAACCAAACTGGTATCAGGACAGGATTTTTACAGATATTTCAGAATTATTCTCATGTACACACTCAAAAACATTTTTTGTCTGGATGGCTAGCATAGACAGCATACTGTTTATCTTACAGACTGTTAATTTTCTCGCACATCATTGTTTGATTTAAAGAAATGGACTTCAATAGATTTCTGTAAAGTATGTGCAGAAATGATGTTGCACATACTTGACGTAATGATGCTAGTCTGAGCATCATTACTCAGAATTTTCTAGTGACTCGCACTCATTATTCATGTCACTGTTTATGTCAGTATTCTTTATTTTGTATTAAACATTATATGTTTTTAAAGATTACCTGAATAAAAAGCCTGTTTACTGGCCCCCCACTGAAAATAAGCCATAGCTAAATTTCTTTGGAGCCAAGTCTGCTGAAAGAGATTGGTTTGATAGCCAAACAAATTAATTTGTTGTAGTTTTCTGCTGCGACACATTTTCTAAAATAAGATATTTGCTGAGAAAATCTTTGTTGGTTTCTGTTGTCCTGTAACTATCTCTCCCAAGGTTTTTTCTCAGAGAAATGTGCAGACAGAAACTGTGAGACAAAACCCAAACATTATCCAATTGACTAACCAGCACAAAACACTAACTTTATGTCAAGTTTATGCTGCACATATATGGTTTTCTCCTTTTTCTTGTCTGCATTAGTCTATTGTGTAACTCGGTGGTCGCAGCTGTTTATCCTATGAGGTTATTTTCAGTGCGCAGTCACCAAGCAGCAGGAGTCGGGTCATGTTTTAAGTTTGGGCCAAAGCCGAATTGGAATGACGTTTCTTTGACTTGTAATACTTGGTTGGTTTAAAGTTTTACCAAATTCACATTTATCACATTTATTTTATTTATTTACGTTTTTGTTGATTTTGGTGTTTGACCCAAAGAGACTGCTGTTTCTTTAAGGGTTCCACGGGACACCTTAATGTTTATTTTGCAGTAAACTGTGAGGGCTTTAAAGGCGGTGGGGGAGCATTAACTCAGCCGGGAAATCCAAGAGTCACTTGATCCTTTGCACCTCCCCCTGTACTTTAGATTCACTGAAATTGTCCTGCTGGCAGGACACTCACACACTGAGCCGATGGAGAACAGATATGATTAGAGATATTCTGTCATGCTGGTCCAGGAGGAACGTGAAAAAGTAAATAAAATGGCACAATGTCTTAAAAATTTATTTCTGACTTCTGTTTCTTTAATTCCTAAAAAGTAGCCTGGAATTATGTTATCCTGGGAAAATCCTTGAATAACTACTGTGGAGATTTTATTTGCCGGTTCATAATATAAAGCTCATTTTGTCCATTTTGATTAGTATATGCATTTGATTTGGGCACAGAACTAAAACGCCCATTCTCCTGTGATCAACAGATGCCGACAAACGCATCAAAGTGGCCAACCCGGTGGTTGAGATGGACGGAGATGAGATGACCAGGATCATCTGGGAATTCATCAAAGAGAAGGTGATGAATTAGCATCCAGCTCTGAAGGAGTAAACGCACAAATGAGGAGGCGGGATAGTCTAGGCTGTGATTGACTGATTGGGGAATAGTTCTGTAGGGGATTATTTATGCATGATGTTGGGGAGGAGGAGAGAACAGATGGCTGTTGGCTCAGGAGTCGAATGTGAGAGAGTTAGCTGGCTTGTCATGTTCACCATACCAGTTAAGGTCGTTTTACTCAAGAAAAAATACAAATAGTCTTCTATACAGTAATACATTTTTAAGTTTCCAGATGTTCTTTGTGTTAATTGTTTTTATTTTTCCTGTTCTGTAGCTCATCCTCACAAATGTTGACGTAGACCTGAAGTATTACGATCTGGGTCTTCCATACCGCGACCAGACTAATGACCAGGTCACCATCGACTCCGCCCTTGCTACCAAGAAATACAATGTTGCGGTTAAATGTGCCACCATCACACCTGACGAAGCCAGAGTGGAAGGTCTATCAGAAATCTTTAACTCCCAATCTTCCTTGTTTTTTATTTTAAAACCATTCACGTTACATTTTCAGTTGTGGATGATAAATATTAGAACATTCTCTGCAAATTGATCAGCAAAAATGGGAAAGGAATGGATTCTGTTTAGTTGATTTACTGTACAATACCATCTGTTTGGAATATTTCTCTCACCCATGTTATTTTTTTTTAATGTGCAGAGTTTAGCCTGAAGAAGATGTGGAAAAGTCCCAATGGAACCATCAGGAACATCTTGGGGGGCACCGTGTTCCGTGAGCCAATCATCTGCCAGAACATTCCCAGGCTTGTTCCGGGTTGGACGCAGCCCATCACTATTGGCAGACATGCCTTTGGTGATCAAGTAAGCCTCAATTCTGCTTGGCAGCGTTTCACATTTCCAGGGTTTTTGACGTTGTTAAAAGTTATGGAAAAGTACGAGATTCTTTATTTAAGATGTAAAAGTCAGGATATGTAATTTGGAAGGAAAATAAGTTAGTAGTTTTAAGGCTTTGTTCCTTATCTAAAATATTAAGTTGTACATTTCAAGATAAAACAATAATCAGAGCTGATTTAAGGTGCAATCGGTCAATACCATCTCTGTAGTTTTACTTTGTTTGGAGTCTAGAGATGCACCAATGAGCCAGTTTTTTTTCTTTTTTTCTTTTTTTTTTTACAAATAAATTAAACAGTTAACAGACAATAAGTCAGTTTTTAATCTGCATTTAGTATGGATAACATAGTCCAGTTTTGACAAATCTACTTGTGAAACATTTTGAAACAGAACTGATTTACTTTAGTATATATACAAAAAAAAAACACTGCTGAATTTGAATCATCATGGATTTATAGACATGACAGGAAAAATCTAGAAATTTGAAAATTGTCAAGCGTCTGACATTTGGAAATGGAAAATGTATGTGAACACAAAAATTTACTGCATGCAAATTCAGGGTTGTATTCTAATTTTCTGCATTCTTCTACAGTACAGAGCAACAGACTTTGTTGTCAACCAACCTGGCAAATTTAAGATTGTCTTCTCACCTTCTGATGGAAGTGCAAACAAAGAATGGGAGGTCTATGACTTTCCAGCTGGCGGCTGTGGGATGGGCATGTACAACACAGACGAGGTGAGCAACGACTGTATACATAAATGATTCATGATTCTTTGTATTTGTAAAAGCAGTGCAGTTTTTTGAATGATCACTGGTGTTTAAAGAGCTTGCCCTGACAATACAGATTTTTATTTTAAAACTGACACTATCAGGTGTTTATAGTCACAATACACCATCAATGTTCTAATCTTATTTTATTGGTGAACATCGAGGAATACCCATGAAACAATACAAACTTGTTTTAACTGGACATGAGGTAATACTCTGATATAATTGAAATGTTAAGAGCATTACTGTACAAACTTCTAAATTAACTAAAATAAAAAAAAAATCTGTTTCTTTAGTCTTTTTTTCACATTCTAAAATCAAAAGAAAATTTGGAAAGCAGGTCAGGCTACAGACATGCTTTTAGCCTCTTATCAGAGATAAACTGTGAAGCAGTATTTTGCTTGTACAAAATAACAAGGCTTGAGGTCAAACTAACAAAACAACTCAAACCACTGATAAAGTGTCCTGAATTTTAGGTTTTCTTGTGAGAAAAGGGAATGTAAATGCAGCAACTTTGGCCGGTCAACCAAAATTATGAAAACAAGCAGATTTACATGCCTGAGCTCAAACAGTTCAGTCTTAAACTTAGTTTCTTTCCCTGAAGACCTGTTGCATATATTTTAATATGTTTATCGTACAACATGCAGCTATTTTTATTTATTTCACTTTAAAACAACTAGATCTTTGGTCTTCATAAATATAAACGGATACATTTTGAATAATAAAAATACAGGGTTCTGCATGAATATACTGAAATACATTTAATATCCTTTTAATGGATGTGCAGACTTCTCTTGTGTACGTATTGTCTGAAGTACACAATTACCAGCATTTGATAATCGTGTTTTTCTCCCAGGATTTGCACCATTTGAATTAGGTTTGTGTAGTTCAGAACGACTACGAATAAACTTAAAGAAACAGTACGTGGTGATTTGTAAAATTTTCTGCGCAACGTTGGCGGTCGGCCAGCTACCTTTCAGCCCGCTTTGCTACTGGTTTGTTTGCCTTCATCAGCTTGGTCTGTTTGACTTAACAACATAAGAGGTCATTGCACATGACTTTCATCTCAACAAGGGGAAGGTTGTAAACCTTTTACAGCTGATAAAGACCTTCAGCAGGCATGAACTGTTTATTTTTCTCTCTTCACCAGTCTATCACCGGGTTTGCACATAGCTGTTTCCAGTATGCCATTGGCAAGAAGTGGCCACTTTACATGAGCACAAAGAACACCATTCTGAAAGCTTACGACGGCAGGTTTAAAGACATTTTCCAGGACATCTTTGAGAAGTGAGTGTCTAATACTTATTTTTAAAGCACTTTTGAAGTCATTGGATGGAGAACAAATATTTCTTTTTATGTCCCACAGACATTACAAACCAGAGTTTGACAAGCTGAAGATCTGGTATGAGCACAGGCTTATTGATGACATGGTTGCCCAAGTGTTGAAGTCTTCGGGAGCTTTTGTTTGGGCTTGCAAGAACTACGATGGAGATGTTCAGTCTGATATTCTTGCACAGGGTGAGAAATTTGAAAAGAAAACTTGCTTATTTTTTTGAAAATGCTTCCCCCTGTGTGAGAGCTGCTCTAAAAAGGGTCTCTCTTTGTCTTTCAGGCTTTGGCTCACTGGGACTAATGACTTCGGTTCTTGTCTGCCCTGATGGAAAGACCATTGAGGCCGAGGCAGCTCATGGCACGGTGACCAGACACTATCGTGAGCACCAGAAGGTTCGCAGCCATCAGTCTTTGTCAATCAGCCGCTCTGTATTGGGAAAACATTTCCACTGAGATGTGTGGGGAATGGAGCAGCAGAACTGCATTATCTGATTTTACACTGACTCTATACTGCCATCATGTGGTGAAAATAAAATGTAACATGTATTCTCTCCTAAATAAATCTCAGTAAATTGGAAAATTATCACAAAAAAGTATTAATTCAAAAAGAGAAACTTTTATAGATGGAGAGTAATATATTTCAAACATTTATTTCAGTTTATCTTGATAGATATGGCTTATAGGTGCTAAAAACCCAGAATTCAGTTTCACAGAAAGTTATATTACGCTCAACCACAAAACCTTTTAATACAGAAATATCAGGCTACAGCAAAATATGTCAATGTAATGTATATTATACACAGTTCTTGCGCAGGCCTCGTTTTGTATGAAATACTACATCAACCTGTCAAGGCCGTAGATAACACTCTTGGTTCTGCACATTTTTGTTGCTACACCATTTCCTTTGACTCAGTTTTTCATGAATAGGGTTATACAGAAATCTGATGTTCAGGAATGACCTTCTGTAGCATATCCTCCTGTTGGAGGGGGTTCATGACTGTCAAGTCGACTAGTTTTCCAATGGTCATGTAAGCGGTAACTTAGCCACTTTTTTATTGGTCTTATTTTATGTTCTATTTCTCAGAGAAACATAATTTTGAGTGATAACCTTTAAGAATGAAAAGAAACAAACACTTCGATTGTATTTCTCTGTGCATTATGTATTTATATAATATGAGTTTTTGATTTGAATAACTATAGATTTAAATTCTGATCTTTTGAGATGTGAAGTAGCTGATTTCCACGTGATTATTTCGTTATCAGGGGAGGCCGACCAGCACCAACCCCATCGCCAGCATTTTTGCCTGGACAAGAGGCCTGGAGCATCGAGGAAAACTCGACGGCAACCCTGACCTCATAAAGTGAGAGCTGTAATATGTCTGGAAACTACCTAACCTTAAGGTGAAATTGAGATTTTACAAATGTGTGTCTTTTTTTATTATTATTATTCCCTGTAGGTTTTCTCAGACTCTGGAGAGAGTGTGTGTTGAGACTGTTGAGAGCGGCATCATGACCAAGGACCTCGCGGGCTGCATCCACGGCCTCTCCAAGTAAGTTTAATTAACATTTGCATCCAATTTTGCTGTGGGGGTAAAACGGGACCAACTGATGTCTCTAAACTTTTGCCTGTACTTTTTTGGTTTTCTTGTTATTATGGTTCATGTAAAAGCTATTTTATGAATCTTTTAACTGTCATTGGGTTTGCATAGTTTAGGTATTTACAGAGAAACTTATGCTTATTTACTCAGGAAACAATCTGCGTACTGAGACTGAAACATTCACCAGTAACTTTTCAGAAAAGTAAGACAGTACTTTTCTGAGAAGCAGCATTAACAGCGATGATCTTTTTGAGACTGGAGTTGTTATAAACTCGCCTCTTTTCTGGAGTTATTCAGTCTCAAGGTCCATTTATTGATCGATTCATGGAACAAACACCTGTTGTGAATTTAGTTGTCAAGCTCCTTGTTAGAGAATAGCAAATTATGCAAAAAGTACTGAAACATCAGAGTTGGACATGTCATTTAAAAAATTTAGAGAAGGTAATATTAAGTCCATCCGTAAACTTAATAAGTTGCAGAGAATTTCAGGTTCATCTTGAAATTTCTCCCGGAAACTGAATATCCTCAACTTTAGAAATGATTCATGATAGGAAATTTTACTCCCAGAGGTTTCTGAAAATGTGAGAAGAAATGTAAAGTTTTGTTTGCGGTTACTATATTCCAGAGTCACTCCGAAGAATTAAAAGGCAATTGTTTAACATTTGTGGATACAAAGTTTCCGCTTGCTCTGGACAGACATCTGTAGTAGGCACAGACTTTTCTCTACTGTTAACCAGCTCATTCCTGGTCTGTAACTAAACAGAAATCAAAAAAGTGAAGACAAAACAATAAGCACAGTTGTATTTTACTTTATGACAAGGTTATGCAAAGGTTTGTGGCACCGGCCACAAATTGATGTGGTATCAATTTTGGCTTTGAGTTTTTTTGATTCTTCATCTAATTAGGTTAAATCTCAGTTGTCTTGTTTTCAGTGTATTTTATGAGACACTCCTCTACCATTGGAAAGCCACTGAAACCTCTGTCCACCCAAATCATGATCCTGTTCCCAGCTACGTGGTGATGTGTTCTTTTCATAAAATTGCAAAGCTTTTTTTTTTTCTCCCAAAGGTTTATCACAATGTGGCAGGAATGAGTTAACGCAGGACTTGTATGGAAGGTTTTTATGGCAATCTTTAAAAGATTGTTTTTCTGTGTATATTGTTTAAAGTGTCTGGCATGAAAGTGGAGTCATGTATTCACTAAAACCGAGAGAAAAGCTGGATAGATGTTTTCACACTCTCAGGCCCAGATAATAATTATTTAAATAAAAAGACTGTGTTATAAATTCTAAAAAGTAAATATTTATTTAAGGTGAAGATGGAAGTTTTATTTTTTTTTTCAGTATGTTGATATCTAATATTTTTATGGCAGTCATTAGAAGATATTTTTGTGATAAAGAAATACAGTTGGAGAACAAAATGAAAGGGACTCCAGAATGTTCAGTATTTTCTAGAGTTGGATACGTATGGAAAAAAGATTTGTATTTCCATGCTTTATTTCCTATTACATTGTTTTAAAGATCCATCCCCCAACAATCCTTCCATCTATTCTTCAATCCATCTGCTCATCTACCCATCCAGTCATCCATCCATCTGTTCATTATCCTTCTACCCATCATCCAACTGTCCATCCATTCATTCATGTGTCGACCCATCTGTCTGTCCCTTCTTCCCTTCGTTCAGGCTGTGGTTTTTGTGTGTTACATATTTGAAACCTGACTGCTGAACCTGCCATACAATTGCACTGAACCTCTATATTTATACTTGAAAATGGGATCTCTTAAATTTGAGCCCAGAAAAGAATGGAATGTTCACATGAAAATTGTGTAGGAACTGTGTAGGAGTCTGGTATTTAAGAACTTTAGGTATGTTTTCTTCATTTGTCTGAATTGATGTGTTTATCTCCATACTCATTGAGCAATGCATCTAAAACATGTAATTCACCACCAAACATAT
Organism: Girardinus metallicus; assembly: GCA_903067095.1. Taxonomy (NCBI): domain Eukaryota; kingdom Metazoa; phylum Chordata; class Actinopteri; order Cyprinodontiformes; family Poeciliidae; genus Girardinus; species Girardinus metallicus. Next base: position 29,697 of record CAEGAE010093392.1, on the reverse strand, counting down.
TGATTTTTATTCCACCACCAAAAACGGTAAAAAATAATGAACGTATAAGCAGCAAATGTTAATAAGCATGAAAAAAAAAATCAAGTAGGGAATAAAATCATCATTAATAAAACAAAGAAACCAGATATGTACCAGTCAGAAATATTTGTGGATGATTTCTAATCACCTATTTTGAAGAACTAAGCACAATAATTATAAACCCCACTTTGAATAATTTAACAGCTGACTGCTTAATATTTTTTTATGGTAAAATAAAACAATGAATTCTTCACAGGAGTCTGAACTGTTTCGGTCTGCAGCACTAAATGTTTACAGTGGAAAACTCTGAGGTACTAGCTGTTTATTGGACAGGCATATCTGTTGAAATAAAATGCACAAAAACATTAATTAATAAAATCTCAACATGTTGGCTTGCCGTATTTCATATTCCTTTTTTCTTGCCAAATTATTTCAAGTTGACCCACAACTGTGTCCAACTTATTTTAGATAAAATTAATTTCTATCCTTTTAGACTTTCATTTATATTTCAAAATTTTGACGAGATGATTATAAACTTAACATTTCAAACTTCCTTTAGCCATTTATATTAGCAGTTTGTGATTAGCATTACTAAATCAGTCACTGTTTGTATTCCCTGCAGAAGTAGCAGACCCTTACATTGAACAGGACATTGTCAAGAGGCTGTTAACATTTTCTAATCCACCCCGTTCCGTTGTAAACTGTTTTAAACTCTTCAAAAAGGAAAATGGAGAAACATTTCTACAATACATTAAGTTCCCAGCTCTCTTCTGAGGTCCAAATGCCTTTTGTGGCACTCTGCATGAGTATCTGACATACATCTATAGAAAATATTTTTCTTTCTAGAAGCTTCCTCCTCATTCTTTATTTTGAAACGCGTCACTGATAAAATGGCCAGCCATGAGTCTTTTTGATCACTAACAACATCTACAAAGAAGTGTTCTCACCCAAACCTGGTAGTGCTTGTGCATGGCATGTTCACTGATCAGAAATAATATTGGACTTTCACTTCCCAATCTTTACTGATCAACAATCAAGACTTAAATAATTTCTTAGGGTGGTTCTTTTGTAAATCTTATCAGTAAAGATTCATAACTGGGATTATATGATATTAGAATACTAAGAGCAAAAGTTACACTCAACCTTTCCTTATTTGAAAATGAGTTGGAATATGTGAATACTTGTTAATTCCTATATGTGTTTAATCAGTCCTATATATATGCATTGTAGCTAGTCTACACATAAGTTTTACATTTTAGTTTATGAAAACATGTATGGAGATGTGGGGGGGATGAAACTGAACACTTTTTGTGAAACTATTCATCATGCACAGGTTTAAGCAGATTTTAATATGATTTTGTACAATTAATGTAGATATTGGATCTCGTTGGTTGATTTTTTTATTTTTTTTCCCTTCCTTTTTGCTTAATTTTCAGTGTGAAGCTGAATGAGCACTATGTGAATACTACAGACTTCCTCGACACCATCAAGAAAAATCTGGACACAGCCCTCGGCAAGTGAAAGACTTGAAACGGGCAATAAGAACCAGGAGGTGGCAATGTCACTCTTATGTTTTTGTACCTCATTTTTAACTTGAAAGGTCAGCAAATCCACTTGCGTTTCACCCGAAGGAGCATACACTGTAGGATTTACTAGTTATTATAGGAAATTAAATGACTGAGTCGTCCTTCCATCTGATGGCCCCATAAACATCTGACCCATTATGTGCAAGTTTTATTTTTGTAATGTGTACTGTATTCCGTGCTGTGTTATGCCTTGAGCAAGAACGAAGACTGACGGACATGCTTGCCAATAAATCTTGTTTGACCGATGTTTAGCTTTTTGTGTGGGTGTTTTTAATTTAAAAACTCAGCAAAAATATGGTAAATAAATTTATTTGACAATTCTGCCTGATACACAACATTGTTCATACAACTCTATTCATATCATCTTCACACTAGAGTTTAATACAGAAAGCCTTTCAGGATGAGCGTCTTTCCATTTTCATATCCTTGCTAAAATATTGACGCAATGAACATCGAAGCTAAAAAAAAAAACTCACAAAACTGAGCAATTTTTATTTTTTATGCATTATATCAACATTTTGAATGGGGAAACTTGTTTGGAGGTTGCAAGTGTGGAAAAAGCTGAGCAGTGGAAAACTGAATATATTGAGCATTTCCGCATCATTTTCCGCAAGGTCCACGGCCCTGTCGCATGTATGGAGGCTGTCGTTCATCACTTGAGAGCAGTACGCAGCATGATGGATGGTGTGCTCTTGCAGACACACTGGGGCACTTAATATTTCTGTCCAAGTTTTTTTTTTTTTTTTTCTTTTTTTGGGGATAATTCAGTTTGAGATTCACCAATTTAAAATGAGAAAAGTAAAAGTATGGATGTGGGTTGTATTGTTTTTCTAAATAAAGTTTGCAGGGTTGCCTTTAGAAACTTAGATTTTAGGGTAGGGGGAAAGGTAAGGTTTGTTGAAAGCTGCACTGCAGCCTGATCTCCGTGGTAATCTTTTGAAGAGATCTACAGAAGGTAGTAGGATAAATCCATGTAATTTCATGAAGTCTGGGGAATTCAATGTCCCAGTTCAACACAACAGCTAGGTTAAAAAAAAAATAACTCACCCACAGCTGCAAGATTTGTCAAATTCTTTGGTAAAGGGGTGCAAGCATTAAAAAAGGACATTTGAATTTGTTTTATAACATTCCACAGAAACAGTTACATTCATAGACTAGAGATCAATACACGAGGATGGTTGTTAATGCAAAATGTAAAAAGTAGACACAGTGGTCCTCTAGTGCGATGCACCAGCCAACATACAGCAGGACTGATACGCTGTACAATAAAATGCAGTAAAGCACAGAACATTTTTTTTTCTTACAGTTTTTAATTTTTTTTATCACAGTATAAATCAAAGAGAATCATTAACCTTTTGATAAGCTTTGGTAGGTGAAAGAGCACCTGTTCCCTTCCCTCACAGCTCACACTGGTGAATCCCCAGCACACGGAGAGAATCTGGGATTGTCTAACTGCAATGTAACATGCATTTCCTCTTGCTAAAAATGTGCTTTATTTTAGGGCTCAGGTTATGATCTTGTTGATCTTGTAGCATTTTTCACTTAAATACTTCTATGCTGCTTTTTTCGTATAACCTTTAATGATCAGTTTTTCACATTTTGCAGATTTTGAGTGATTCCAGTGCATATTAATGTGCAGTTTGCTGGGCTTCCTCATATTCCCAAAAGGATTGTTGGGATTTTTTAAAGTTAGGTTTGTTCACATTATCTGCAATGGTTTCCCTACCTGTAGCACATAGATCTCATTCATATTGCGATGACTTTGTAGTAAAGTAAAGAAAACCTCAGTGGGATTGTAGACTAACTTTTTCAGCTACTGGTAATTGCAGCACTTTAATACAACTTTAACTCAAGATAACTTCATCCAAGGGGGTACAGCACTATATTAGGATATATCAACTTTCTACACTTTCTCAGGGTGGTTGTTGTTAAGTTTGTCTTTGTTTTCTCAGTTGAGTGACTCGTGTTGTACTACACTAAGTTACTTTGATTCTGTGTCTTCCACCTGATGCCTCATAGGCATCGAAAAGCTGCCTGGATCCTGTGGACAGGAACATTTAAGTTACTGGCTTTAATAACAGTCTCTTGTAAAAGTGTAGATGTTTTACACATATAAATCTGTACCACAGTGGACAGAATTTAGATTTAAAGTTGCTAAGAATCATCTGAAATACTCAATCCGCTAATATGTTGCCAGCTATTAGTTCTCAATTGCTCTGATAGTTTCCTAATTCTTTTACAAACTCAATGATACAAGATTTGAATTACAGGTAATGAAACTATTGCTGATAATTTCAAATAACCTCAATTAAAAAACACAAGCTATCCCTTTAGGGAGGAACTTAAACATTTTGCCTTTAATAGTAATTAAACAAAATAAACAAACCTAAGTTAAATGAGTTCACGCACATGTTCAGTTTGGGGTACTTGGTACTATCCCTGATGCACTAAAGCGCCCTGCACCCTTCCCATAGTTGTTGTAGTACTCCATTTGAGATAGTTTTGCCACATCGGGTGTGTTGTTGTTGTTGGCGCGGTTTTCTCGCTCACTGAATTCAAAGCTCTCCTCTTCATACTCCTCTTGGCCTTCTGTCTCCTGGGAGGGTTCTGACAAAGGAAGGGGAATGCTGCGTTCAATAACAGACATGGTTGCACACATGCATAGATCTCTTCCTAAAGACACATGGCCACATTGAGGACATCCAGCAGATTGCCCGTCCTCTGCATCAGTCTTTACTGATAGAGACCGGCATGTCTAATCCAGGCAATGCTATATTTACTAAACACATGGGAAGAGAATGACAGAAACATCAAAATGCATGGCCACTATGTTACTGTACATGCTGAGTCAAAGTCCATTAGGGACAGACTGAGTGACAATTGTGTGACATTAAGCCCTCAGAGCAGTCCCACTTGGAGACATGCCATTGGTAAACATGAACATATTCATCAACTTCATTTGCTCCAAAGAGGTGTAAATAGGACAAGAGCAAAAGGCACTCACCATGTCCATCTATTGTGGTGTCCATAATGCCATGTTTAACTTTCATGTGTCGACTCAGGTTGCCCTTCAGGTTGAACTTGCTGGTACAGTAAGGACACTTGAAGGGCTTGCTGCCAGCGTGAAGATGCATGTGGCCAAGCAGATTGTACATTCTGTTGAATGACTTCCCACAGACCTGGGAGAGGAGGGTGAAGAATCAGTAACCTTCATCAGTTTGGTTCAACGTGATATTTATACTCCCTTAGTACGCCAACCTTGCATTTGAAGGGTTTGACAGGAAGGTGGACGATCATGTGTGTTTTGAGGGTTTGCTTCTGGACAAAGGTCTTGAAACAGATGTGGCACTGGAAGGGTCTCACACTGGCATGGATCAGCATATGTCTCTTCAGGTTGGCTGACAGAGTGAACTCTCTGGCACACACGTCACACTTGAATTCTTTCATGCCCTGGAAGGAAACACAAAGTGCTCAAGTCTAAATCAGAAGAAATTATCTAAATATGCGAGGGTTATAAAAATTCTTGGCAATGCTTGTCATGAACAAAAGATATCTACCATTAAAAATAAAGAATACATCATGTATACTATGAGAGAGACTGTGTGAATCATCAAACAGGAAGAGAAGAAGCTTTACAAATGAAACAAAACACATGTTGGGGGTGGGGTTGAGCACACAAAAACTCAAGGCCTTTGAAGACTATGCTTACAAAGCAACTGGTTTAGAAGAATGACAGTAGGCTCAATTTTACATCTATATTAATGCATCAAACATTGACAGGAAAAGCTAAACACTTTTATCCAAAATATGTCTTAGTGTTTGTGATCTTGCTTCAAATAAGGATTTAGAACGAGGCTAGCCAATTAACTGGTAGAAAAAAGCAACAGTACCTTGTGGGTGAGGGCATGCTGTCGAAGGTGGTGGATCTGCACAAACTCCATCCCACATTCTGGACAAACATAGGGTCGAACGTTCTGATGCTTCATCAAGTGGTTCTGCAGCTGGCTCCGGTATGCGAAAGATTTGTTGCATTCTGTGCACTGGTACGTAGTCGGACCCTGATGGCTGGTTAAGTGACGTTTTAGGTGGGCGTAGGTTGGAAATTCAAGCCCACATTGGGTACAGACATGGCACTGACCGTTTTCATGTTTGTTCTCATGGGTTCTCAGCTCACTGGGGTAGGCAAAGCCACGGCCGCAGAAGCGGCAGCTGTAAGGCTTAACATCTGTGTGCTGCAGCATGTGCCTCTTCAGATGACTAGTCTGTGTGAATGCTTTTTCACACACTGTGCATTTGTGGGGTCGGGTCCCCTGATGAGTGAGCAGGTGAGTCTGAAGGTGGCTCGGTTGCTTGAAAAGCTTCCCGCAGTGCAGACACTCATGAGGCTTAATTCCATTGTGACCCAGGATATGAGTGACAAGGTTATATTTAGACGTGTAGGACTTCTCACACATACGACATTTCCAGCGTTTCAGACCCTCTCCTACATCAACACAGTAAGACTCATCAATCTGTACATTTATGTCCAGTCTGTCAATCTGCATTCGTCTGGCGAGCCCCTCTGGGTCTGACCAAAGCATGGCCTGTGCCTGGCCATTCTCCTCATATTCTCCTTGCATCGGCATGTCAGCAGACTCATAGGCCACCTCATTGGCATCATAATATCGATTCTCCAGAGGACTGCTATTCTCTCCAGTTGTCTTTAGGTTCAGTGCCTCTTCCTCTTCTTCCGCTACCACCAGCTCTTCTTCCTTCCTCTCTTTCTCCCTAACAGAACTGTCTTCATGCTCCAGTTCTGTCTGTTTGTCTGTCTGTGGGATGGGCGTATCTCTCACACATGACGAACAGTTTCCACAGGTCTGTTCCTCTTTCAAGGAGGCATGATGGGTGATTGAATCCTCTAACTTGCTGGACGAGTGTCTGTTATTCATATGAATGCAGGAAGGAGGGGTGTCAAAATCAAGTCTTTCACCTTTAACCTGAGCCTGTGGAGCAACTTCTTTGTGCTGGGGAGATTCTATCTCCCCATTGTTCCTCGGCCTCTTGGTTCTCCCACGGGGACCAGGGCGTCTTCTCTCGCTGCAGTGTGCCTGGGGCTCCTGCTCACCAGCAGGCTCGGGCAGGTAGTCCCCATTAGCACCTATCAGCTGGTCAGCATACTCATACTCCACTGACTCAGGAGGAGGAGGAGGACACTCTTTTGGCTCCCCTGTGTAAAAGCCATTTGGGGCAATGGTAGCCCCAAATATTTCATTCTGGGAGATGAGTCCAAGAACAGCAGCTTGAGCAAGTGATAACACCACCACTGGCTCTGTTTGTGTGCCCACATCCATGTGGGTTTCAGTCATCTTTGGAAAAGTTCGCACCAAACAGCTACTTTCTTCCTCCTGCAAACACACACACAAACTTGGTATAAGGCATAATGGAACTTGGACTGATGAAACAGCTGTTAAAGTACTTCTTAATATTTTATTAGAACAAAATATGCCCTCATATTTCAGGCTCATAAAACTGTAACCGAATACTAAAATGATTTCAGCTTGCATGTATTAAGACCTTATTTTTCACAATAAGAAAGCTGCGTTCAGACGCTGCATTTGTGTCTTCGGTCGGAATCCAAAGAACATTAGATCGAGGAGATAAAGTAGATCTGTGTTTGCGCTCAGCTTCCTTCCTTGACAGGCTTTAGAATAATAAAGAACACAACAAGGGATGCAGGTCCTGGTCAGGAAGCTGACTTCCGTGGACTGTCCTCGGCACTTCCTGTGGGGTCCTGGGACAGCCTGACTTGACCACAGTCGGCCCATCACTGGAGCAAACCGTCTCATTGATTCTCTGAGCACTGTAGCTAACTTCATAATGCCTTCAAACTTGAACCTCTTTAACAAGATGATATATGCTGGCAGGCGGTCTCATAAGTTCAAAGCTCCGACATTCGACTGGGCTTTGAACTTGCTCTATATTCCAGACCAATGCAGAAAACTCAATTGTATAATTTTTAAGTGTTTCAGATCCTTATGCTCACATTTTGAAGAAACTGGCCCTCTGTTGTATATGAACACATGATTTTAATTAAAGATCAGCATGGATCAAACTGGCTGAAACATTACTCTAAGTTCTGACCCTGTAGTTTATTTTCAGGTAGCACTCTGCAGCTTTCAATGTGCCATGTAAGAAAAAGCTGCTTCCTTTTCCTGACACAATGCTGAGAGAAAAGAAAAGAGTAGACAGAGAAAAGGCAGAAAGAAAGAGGAGATAAAGAACAGGAATAAAGGTGTGTGTGTGTGTGTATGGGTGAGGGGAGTAGACCTGGATGCCCTGATAACCATGTCATTTATAATTACTGCTTTTAAAGTAGTCAGACAGAGACAGACTGTGTGTTTGTGAGGAAAGAAAAGGAAAGAGACTGGGTGTGTATTTGAAAGTGTGTGTGAGTGAGAGAGAAAGAGAAAAGAGGGAGGGAGGTATGAAGAGAAGGAGAAAGAGCTGTGGGCGGGGGAGGAGCGGAGGGAGGGAGACAGAGAGAGAAATGAGATGGAGGGGCTGAAAGATAAAGAAAAGAGGGGAGGGGAGGGAGGGATGGGGAATGAGAGATTGAGTGAGCGTGTGAGAGGAGTGAAGAGAGAAAGGAAAAGGAGAAGGGGGGTGTGAGTGTATGGAGGGGTAGTGGTGGTGAGGAGGGCAGCCGAAGAGAGACAGAAAGACGGAGTGAGTAAGAGAGAAAGAGGTGAAGGAGGAAGGGAGGGAGGGCTGTAGAGAGAAGAAAAAGCACAGCAAAATGAAAGGCTGACAAAATGAAAGAGAAGAAGACAAATGACAAGTAGACAGGGAAGGTAGGGTAATTATTGCGAGAGTGGCGCACTTTCACATTTAAAGTTGCAAGACTGAAAGACACCTAAAGACAAACAATTAGAATGGAAACAGAAAGCGCTCTTTCAGAAAACACATCCATATGCCGCAGCACTCACGCCACATGTGAAAAGTACATTCTCTCTTCCTTCCTATAACTCCTGGGTAAGAGCGTGGACAGGACTATGGTAAACACCTCATTGACAAAGTGCTAAAAACAAGTCCCCAACAACCCCCAGCCCCGCTCTAACACCCTTACATCTCCCCCAGTGTATTCGGGTCCCAGACTCACCACATTGCTCCTGGAGTGATGTTTGAGGTGTTTCAGGGATCTCATCCTTCAGGAGAAATGAGTAGAGTAAAAAAATCCACCACCTATTTATATCTGCGGGAGAGTGGGGCGGTCCCACGGCTCATCCTCCTCCTACTGTTGCTGTTATCAGAACTGACTGTGCCTGCCCCCCCTCGCACCCCATCACCCTCCAACAGCCCTCACCCCCAACACACACACTCACACACACACACACACACACACGCACGCACGCACAGCATCACCCCATTTCTTTCTCTTCCTCCCACCCTCTCCTTCCCATCTCACTTTTCTCTTCTTTTCTCTCATAAACATACACACACATCTTATCTCCCTTTCTCACTACATACAATTCAACATGACCCTTCAACACACATTTCTCTTCAGCTACTACTATCTTGTCTTGATCAGACTTGATACTTTGCATTTCCCTCTTTTTAACAGTAGCGTACACTAAGACATACACACACACGCACATATATATATATATATGTTATTAAGTGTGTGTGTGTGATTTAGACCCACTAACTCATAGAGGCGCCACAGACTTTCTCAACCATTCAGAGACGCTATGGGTGGAGGTGCGTCTGTCAGTGACAAAACAGACAGACAGATAATGTCTGAGAAAAGCTTACATTTTTTTTTACTTTTTCACAGAGAGCGAAGAGTTCTTCATCCAAACTAATTAAGTATAAAGTATACTGTCTGAGAAATTCAGAAGGAGGGAGAAAAAAGAGTGACAAAAGAAGAGTAGGAGAAAAAGAGGAGAGAAAATCAGTTAGGAAAGAGGGAGGGAGGAAGACAGACATGGGGGAGAAAGAATAAGGAAGAAAGAAGCAGAAGGAGGGGGAGTGAAGCTGAGTGGAGGAAGCAGGGGGGGGCAGAAAGAAAAAGGGAGAGAGGAAAGAGAACTGGAGTGGGGGAGGGAAAAAGAGAATGCTGCAAGAAAAGAAGGAGGAAGAAGGTAAAGAAGAACTGTAGGAGGAGGAGGAAGGGGAGGCTGGGGTATAAGAAAGGATGTGGCGAAAGAAAGAATAAAAGACAGGGAAGAAAGAAAGGGGGGGGGCGTGGGTTGGGGGAAGAGGTGGGGATGGAAAGACAGATAGTGAGTTGAAAGAAAATGCGGTGAAAAGAGAGGAGCAGGGTGTGTGGAGGAAAACAGGAGCAAAAAAAGAAAATAGGGGGATGGTGGAGTGTGAAAATAAAAAAAAGGAGTCCATCAGCAAGAGAAAAGAAAAGAAGTGAAGGAGGAGTGGAGGTGGAGGTGGTGGGGTGGGAGCAAAGGGAATGGAGAGAGGAAAAGGAGATAGAGAGAGACAGAGAGAGTGAGGAAAAAGGAAAAAACAGCAAAGAGAAGGCATTAACTATTGAACTTCCAGATTTCTTTGAGAACGGTGTGGCAGAGTGTTCTACCTGCCGGATGAGAACTGATGACGGTGCCACTAATGACAAACCTCATAATTTAACGGATATTCTTTTATATTACCTCACCTTTACTGTACATGTAAACACACTAAAACCAAAAAAAAAAAAAAAAAAAAAAGTGGATGTGAGACAAGCAGGAGTAGGTGCAGGCAGGCACAACAAACACAGTGTGGACACATGCCAATTGTGACTGCAAGACTGAGAACTGTGCATAAACATTTCCTGCTAAATAACAGGAAAGGGCAAACCTTGAAAACCTTGATCAATCATCAGCAGCTGGGAGTGCTGCGAGAATGAGAAAAGATAGAGAGAAAGGGGTGCGGAGGGGGAAGGAGGAGGGCGGAGGGGGAGATAGGGAATGAGAGAGAAGGAGGGGAGGGGAGAGGAAAGAGAAAGAGATTGAGTGAGGGTGTGAGCGAGGCGGAGAGATAGCAGGAAGTCGAGGGAGAGAAAATAGAAGGAGAGCAAGGGAAGAAACAAAGAGATAAGAGGCAGAAAGACAAAGAAACCACATGGAAGAAACAACAAGGGACACGTACATAAAACAACACAGAACTAGCCTATGGGGAAAATGAAAAAGACACAGACAACAAAAGTTTTTTTGGGGGGGGGGGGGAGTAGGAAAAGCTCTGGCTCCTTTCCAGGCCTGAATCTTCGTATCAGTAAAAAAAGGGAAAAAATGGCTTGCTTGTCCATTTACTTTAGTTACATTTACATGGGATGAGACTCATGGCTACAAGTGAGCGTAAAATATAATTTCTACAGGTACTAAAGCAGGAAGAGCAAGGGATGTGAACCACTGGTCTGCTCTCGAGTGCACTAACCCTCATCTGGGATTTCAAATGTGTTTGTCTGATGCTAGAGATCAGGGGACAAGCACACACACACACATAGACAGAACAAAAACACACTTTCTGTTATATGTCTACTGTGCATCATATAAACCATGATACACAGGCCTGCTTAGAGCTGTTTATCCGTAGAGGGACCATGCACGAGTGTCACATCCTCTGTGTGATGTAGGTCAAAGTTAGAACTTATTGTTTCTAACAAGAGAAAGAGAGCAAGTCAAGGAGATGGAGAGCTTGAGGGAGGGACAGAGAAGAGGTGGTAGCAGCAGCAGTGGTGGTGGGGTGCAACAGATCCAGATATCAACTGTCTGCTTCACCCCTGAGAAAAACCTCAATGAATCACAAGCAATTTATCGATGTCAACTTACTTTCCTGGTTTGAGGGGGTTAAAGCAAATGCTATTAATAATTTTTTATGCAAGCAAATTTGTTGTGGGAAAAGCTTTAAAATGAATTTATCCTCTACTGCAGTACGACAATCTAATAAAAAACCAGCAAAATTTTAATTGGGTGTATTTTATTCAGAAGGGAAACCTTTTCAGGTGAAGAAGTAGCTGTCTCAAATAAAATAATCAACTGCTGATTAACATGTATTTTAAATTAAGAGTGGTGAAAGCTATACACTTTTTAAAGCTTTTCAGACTTTCTAGGAACTTCACATTCTTAATTTTTATCTTTCTGTTCTCTGTAGTATAAATGCAGTGCAACACAGAGTGAAAATGCTTTTAGCCACTGGCCATATTTATCTTGCTTAACAGGAGTGATTGCTTCAAAGTTAAAAACTCAATTTAGAGTTAAATAAATGCTTGCTGAGGAAGAGGAGGGATTGATGCAACGTCAATGATTCAATGCAGTCTGCTGGTTTACTTTAGATGGAAAGATTTTTTTTTACCAGTTGAGAGATTCAGGGAGCAGAAATTCTAAAATCAGTGAGATACCTATCAAACTTCAATGCCTTGTATTGTTTTATTACATTTATTTTTTCAAATTTCTAAAAATCTGAAATCAAAATCAATTCAAAAGAATTTCAAATTCTTCCAAATTAGCCTTTAACAAACTTTTTAAACAAGTTCAGAAGTAGGCGTTTGTTGACAAGTCAAGCTGCTCTTGGTTACTCTCGTCTTGTTTATGCCACAAACCAACTCTGCAGTTACATAGATCCGGTTGGTTAAATTCTAACCTTCAAAGAATGTTTCCTTTTTTTTTTGTAATTGTCTTGTTTATGTGACATCACTTAACCAGCTAAAAAAGTCAAAAATATGTACTTGTGTCTGCCAGTATGTTGTGGAAAATGTTTTTGGAAAATTAAGATTGTGTGTCTAATGCAAGATTTGAAAGCCAAAAATGTCCAAAGGGGAATGGTCAAAAATCCCTATCTCTGTATGCTTCAATTTAGTAAAATGTTCCAGAAGACAAGTAAGTGCTGTCCTATTGGAAAATTGAACTGTCCAAAGAATAACTGCAGGGGGGAGGGAGTGGACACGAGGTAGGATGGTGCCATGATTGTCACAAATAATTATTTTGTGTTTTGCTTGTTAATTTTTAATTTTTTAATTTACACATAGGCGCTTGGATTCAGGGGTTTGCAGAAACATTATCTTTTGGCTGCATTTGCCACTAAATACATTAACATATACTCATATATGTTGTCTGTTACTGTGGTTTCTCAGTTCTGTTTTTTTTTTGTCTTTCTGTGGGTGTAGAAGCATACTTCTTTTTCTTCTCCCTTCTTATTTCTGTCTTTCTCTTTTAACTTTATCCCCACCTCCTTTTCTTTATTTTTCATTTCTACCTTTTTTTCCTCTGCGTGTCCATAGCATTTGAAATGAACTCAAAGTAATTTCTAAAAAAAAAGTAAATATATTCAAAATATATGAAATGGAGCATTATAGCAAAGCTGTAACACTCCACTTGTGAAAACAAATCTATTCGGTTCCTCCTTGCCACCTAGGCAACTTTTTTTTTTTTTTTTAATTATAGAATGTATCCCCCCTAAAAAAAACAAATCACAGTGAGATTATTCCACAGTAAAAATGGAATATATATGTCAAGGCTTTTCACACATATTTGCGCCTGTAATGTTGGTTTCTCTGTACTTTCAGTCAACGCCTTGAGCTTATATAATAAGCGTTGTTCCTCCATGCAGCCCAGTGACAGGCACCATGCAGCCCCAGTTTGCTCAGCCTGCGTATGAGACGCTGTGCCGGGTGATGGCCATAATTCAACATCCTCTCCCTGTCAGGCAAATTGGAAGTTGGGCTGCTCTGTTTTAAGGAAGTTGCCTCTTCAGTCTTCAGGTAAGAATTCTCATTGGTTGTGAACTATTTTTTCCTTGTTTTTTTTTTTTTTTTGTTTTGTTTTGTCTTTTGGAGTGATGTCACTGTTCTTTTTTTTCTGTAGGCCATCATCTCAGACCTGTGTCTGCAGCATCAAGCCCACACACCTTCTGTTATTTCTAGTGCTGGATCAGTCTCACCTCTGCATGGCATGCTGATATAATAGTAAGTCTCAAGCATGATTAGCTGCTGTAATTAGGCTTTCACATGAAGAAAAAAAAACAGCAGGGATTTTCATAAGCACAGAAGAGACAATCAAGACAGCTCGAATCGTAGCAATGCAGATGGAATATGGGAAAACACTAAGAAAAAAGTAGCCACACCCTGTAGAGCTTCTTTGGTTAAGGTCGGTAAGAAGAAGCAGGAGGGTCTTCGTCATGAAAAAGAAGAGCAACTTTTGCAGCAGTCTCCTTCAACTTCAAGTTTTGGGTTCAGTATTGATGTTTTCCCTTGTTTGCTTGCTTTCTTCCCTTTCTGTAGTCTTAATATTTAAACAATTCTCTCAGCAAAATCATTCCTGAGCAAACTGGCTGACAGGATGCAGAGATGGCCAGAGCAAAGAAAAAAAAAATAAACAAATAAAAGTAAAACATAAGAGAAGGAAAACTAAATAAAAGATTACATTTTCCATTTTGCAGTGGAGTTACTAAATGGAAAGACAGAATATTACCAATGAAATAACTCTGCTTGGAGACAACATTTGAGAAAAGAGTGTGGGGAGAGCTTGAAAAAAAAAGACTGAATATAAAGGAGAAAAGACAGAGTTGAGGGAGGAGAGGAGAAGAGCATTCAGCAAGGAGGATATAAAAGGAACAGAGAGGGGGGCGCGGGAGTGAGACAGAGAGCTATGGAAGGAAATAGAGAAAGAGAAAAAGAGGGGGGCATGAGAGAGCAGGAGAGAGAGGAGGAGAGAGAGATCAAGAGAAAGAGGAAGGGAGGGAGTGAGGGAGGGGGAGAAACAGAGACAGAGGACGAAAGAGAAAGACAGAAAGGAGAGAAAAACAGAGAGGGGGAAGGGAGAAGGAGGGATAGCCACAAGAGACTCAAAAACCACAGAATAAAAAAATAATAATAATAAAAAAACCCTCTCTGTCTGTCTGTAACTCTATATAGATATACAAATATGAATCCTAATATATGGGCACGTTGCATTTATTCATTGGGAATGGATAGCCTGCAGTACAGAATTCAACATGCACCCCAAGTTCATTCAATAAGTCAGCAAACACAGAGCAGGACCAACTTATACCTTCTTATCAGAAATGCAGTTTTCCATTGCAACAAGGTGGGAGAGGAATCTTGCTAAGGTACTTTATCCTATTTTAGTCTCTTCCTGTTATGTGCTTCATGGCAAACTATGATTATAAGACACTATATAGTCTCTGCGTCTGCATGTGAAATCTGTGTGTGACAGACATAAAAAAGGGAAACCTGGGATATTTGGCTGTCTTTGCTTTGCGAGTGTCCTACATAGAGATATGGCCCCAGATTTACTCAAGGTGAGGCCCACAATGAACCACAGAAGCCTATTAACACTAGAGGTCTCTGGAGTGCCTTCTGCGCCCGCATGCGGGCGTCCACATTCAGGTGCTGTCCCTCCATGGCTGCCGCTCCTCTTCTTTTTTTTATATATATATTATCTCTCCACCTCCTGGTAACAAATTTCTGTCGGAATTACTTTTCTCTCGTCCAAGTTTCATTCTTTTTAAATCAAACCCCCTTTGTCTATCTCTTCTTTTGTACCTTCCTCTTGTTTCCATGGTTACCTCTCTCTCCGCTCCGTACACTATCTATCTCTTCCTCCGTTTCCCTCTCTGTCTCTCTCACTCTGTTCTTATCTTTCTCATTTTGCTTTCATCTCTGCCTCCCTTCCTCCTGCTTTATCCCACACCCTCCTCACTCTGGCTTTTATCTCTCTTCACTTTCATCTGTCTTTCACCTTTCTCTCCCCTTCAAGCCTGCCATTCCATCATGCTGGTTTTGGTTCTTACTTATAGAAGAGAAGAGAAAGTTTTTTTTTTTTTTTTTTTTATCGGTTTCCCTGTCAATTCTGCATTTTTAATCATTTCCAATTTATCCAACCCCCTTTCTTTCAACGCCATTGAGTCATGCATTAAGCCGTCTCAGAGAGAATGTGAGTGCGTGTGTGAGATGGGAAGCATAGGTGCAGGTGGATGTAGTCTTTCACTGTCATAAAGACAGAAATGATTTCTGTCATGATATCTGGAGATTAACTGGCTGCTGTGAATTGTCTTTGTGTGTCTTCACTAATAGTTTTTTCTTTCTTCCTCCCTGCATATTGCTGCATTTCCAAACTGCCTGTGTGGCTTTGCTATTTGTGAAGTGGACTCATCTGTGCAAGGTCCAAGCGAGATCCAAGCAGCAGAGGAGATTGTGCATGTATGAGGCAGCTTGTCAGTCCTCTGCAGCAATGAAGATGTTTCCATGAAGCACAAATGCCTCCCTCCACGCACCTCACTCGGGAGATAATCGTATTCCTACACGGCTGGGGCTGGTTTTTAAAACACATCATGTGTCACCATGTGATATTCCACGCACAAACAAGCAACTCTTCCTGATATTTAGGAGGACAATAGTCTGTATGGAACATGTGGATGTCTGTTGGCCTAAAACCAAGTCACTGCAAGGCTGTCATCCATGGTGGTACACATAGGAGTGGTGGTGTTGGAGGGGGGGGGGTGGGGGGGGGGGATGTGTCTTCAAGTCAGTGACAAACTCATTCCAAGAGACACTGCATGTGGTGTGGGAGGAAGTTTTGTTCTGCAGCTTTGACTGAAACTAACCTCCCTCCCCTTTCCCTCGCCTTCCCCTTCCCCTTAAAGTACCACAACTATTCAGAAAGGAGAATAAAGAAAACCTGAATAGAGGAAGAGAGAGAAAGAGGGAGAGAGAGAGAGAGAAAAATGGGGTCCCTAGGCGAGAGAGAAAAGAAAAACAATGAAAGAAAATAGAATGAAAAGCAAGCGGCTCAAGAAGAAAAAAGAAAAAAATAAGAGAGGAAGAAAAAGAAAGACAGAGGGAGGGAGGGGAGGGAGAAAAAAAGATACTGAGCATAAAGCTGGGAGAGAAGAGCAAAAGAAAAAAAACAAAGACAGAAAGAAAAAAAAAAAACGCAGAGCTCTGAAAGACAGAAATATTTTATTGAAAATGCAATGCAAAGAAGAAAATGACGCGACCAGAATGCAGAAATGTGCTCGAATTATCAGTAAATACTCTGCAGAGTGAAGCTGTTCGATATGCCTGCATGGGTAGTCCCATGGAATCAAACTGTCGTAGGAAGAGAGCACAAACACACCAACAAAGATTCAGACCATTTAAAACTGCTCATATTACATTTTGAAAGAAAACCAAATGGATTTGACCTTTTAAAATGAATTCATAATATGCCCTCCTTGTCCTTTTCTAGCTGACTTTACTCATCATCATTGTGCATCAGAACATGAACTGTAATGCACCGTGTTATGTTCTACAGCCCCCATTAAATTGCCAAATATTTTAATTGATTGCAACTCTGCGTTAGAACTTATTTGAAAGTAGAGTTTCTCCATCTAAAACATAAAATCATCTCGTGCTGTGGATGAAATAAAATGCTGCTGTGGTGTGTGAATGGTCTGTGAAAAGGTTAAGGTGGATGCATGTTGTCGCAGCATGACATTGTGTTGCAATAAAATAATGATCATGGTATTAGAAGTGTTTGTTAAAACACTTCTAATACCAGTTTCCCAGAAAGGACAGATGTTTGAACAGCAGAAAGATTCACACCATCTCAAGTTTTACACATCAAAGACACAAACTCCAAAGCATTGTATTGGTATTTGATGTGGTGCGTTAACACTAAGTAATGCATACTTGTGAACTCAAAGAGAAGAGATATATAGATGGCTTAGTTTTGCTACAAATAAAACATTGGAAAGTGTGATGCGCATATTGTAGGGGAGGCTCTTTTTACTCTGACATCTTTAATTAAAATCCAGCTAAATTGTTGTCACACATCACCTCGTTAGTAAGTAGAGTCCATCTAGTTTAATTTTAGTCTAAATCCAATGTGACTGTGAAGGGCTCAAGGCTTTGATAGGTGATGTTAGTGATGGAGGCCAAGAAACAGAGCAGACAAGTCAGAGATGCATTTGTGGAGAAGTACTACTGATTGTAACAACTGATTATGATTTTTATGCTTTTCATTTTTACTTTTACTATCAACATAATGTATATGATATGATAAAATATTTCATTCAAATCAGAATCAAAATGATTTCATTTACTCCTAAATACCATTTTTAACCAGTTTTATTAATTCAAAATCTATTTCTGCTTTAGATTCTTATGGGTAGATTAGAAAAGACTATAAATATAAAAATTCCCCACATCTTACTTATAGCTTCATCTAAGTTATTACAATGCCTGTTGTCTCAGTCTATGTAGCCTGCAGCATGCAGGCTAACACCTGAATCTGATACCAGATATCAGTAATACAATCTGTAATTGAAAAACACTGACCTTCCAGTTCTACTCCAGCTAAGATCCACATGACAAGCAATAATAACTCTGACGGCTGCTGTGAAAAATCATTTAATGAACAACAGCAGTTCAACTGTAGAGCAGTCTCATAGACGTTAATAGACTTTAATTTAGTTAAACAAAGTTATTCCTGCCTCTCTCAAGCATTGGTAATAAGAAAATAAACCTGATGACAACTGAATCTCAGATTGGTGACTATGTGATCATAATAAGGATTCTAATTAGGGGTGGGCATTCATCATATCGTTTATCATTTATTGTGAAAAATGTCTTATCTCGATGAGAATTTTGATCTATCATTTTCTCAATAAATTTTTATTGAAAATGTTGAATGAAAATCTAAACGGCAGTATCATTGGAAATTTTACTTTTACTCTTTTCTTTACTGTTTGTACTACAATAACAACAATAAATTTGAAAATATGATTAATTTCAGCTGCTGTATACTTGATACTTTTTTTACTTGGAGGCCATTTTTGCTTTGTCGCTTTCTTGTTTCTGAATCAAGAACATTGACCTTAACTGAAGTAGGAAAGACCTGCAGTGCTTTAGATGTTGCTTTGAGTTCTTTTCTGACCTTCTGGATGAATCGTTGATGCGCTCCTTCCAGGAAGAGCCTTGGAACACCAACTATTCTTGGGAAGGTTCAATGCTATTTCATGCTTTTTTCATTTGTGGAAAATGTCTCTCATTGTTTTGCTGAAGTCCCAAAGCCATATAAATGGCTTTTTAACCACTTCCAGACATATGCATGTCATTGGCCTTGTTTTTCATCTGTTCTAGAATGCCTTTGGCGCATAATGTGTTGTATTTTGAGATTTGTTATTCCAATTCATGTGGTCTGAAAGGTTTGGACTCTTGTTTGCTCAGCTCTGGCAGCGGTCAAGCCTAAATGTAATTGGTAAAATGAACTTTCTAAAATCTGTCATTAATCACATATAATTCAAGATTTAACAACAGGCAATTAGTTTTTCATGCAGGACATGCTTGATTTGGAAAGTGACTTACCTTTAATGGCTGTTGTATTTACTCAAGTTATGATTGATGCTAAATTAGTTAATCTAAAACATTTAAATGTTGCAAAGAAACTAAAAATAGAATACACTGCATGATGAATAAAAAGTAATTCACTACAACTATGAATTACTTTTGAATTTTGTATTTTAATCTTGATTTTATTTTTTTGGTTTGTTTTTCTGCTGCTAATTCTCAGGTTCCTGAAGTGAATAGAAAATGAAAGGGTAGAAGCCTGTTTTTGCACCTGTTTTATTTGTAGTTTTTTACTTCTTCAGTACAGACTTCTAGCTCTTCTGTTGCTCCTCATCAGACTCACTTTTTTGACATTGTCTTACTTTTTCAAGTGTTTTTTTTTCTTTGTCAAGCTCAGTTTGATTGTTTCCAGTTTAAGTTTTCTCTTTTTATTTGGTCTTCCAGCTTTGGAACATCCTTTGTCTTGTTGTTGTCATGAAATATATTTTTTCTTCATCTTGG
Organism: Girardinus metallicus; assembly: GCA_903067095.1. NCBI lineage: Eukaryota > Metazoa > Chordata > Actinopteri > Cyprinodontiformes > Poeciliidae > Girardinus > Girardinus metallicus. Next base: position 10,293 of record CAEGAE010093392.1, on the reverse strand, counting down.
CTGCATTGAAGTCCCCCACCACATCGAATGAAAGCACACGAGTTTGTCATGCAATACTCCTGTGGTTTCCTTTAAACTTTCTACTTTTTCAGCAACAGGATTTGCTTGGAAAATCTACAGTGTTTTTTTTTTTTTGTTGACTCACAGATTCTCTCATAGCTCTTGGTTGAAATTAGTCAAAGATTATAAAACCTAAAACAAGAGCAAAGTACATTTCCATTCCATCAATGATTCTGCACAGACAAACATGCTGCTTGCTGGTGAAATAAATAGAAGCTGTTATTGGATTGTTTTTTTTACAGATGCCGGCATCTGTTTCTTTTTGTCACCCATAGATAAGAGCAAAAGACAAAGATGAACGTTCTCAAATCTAATAATTGTATGAAAGCACAAATATCAGTTCAGTCTATATTACAGCTTTTAAAATAATATATTTTTCAATTTACACTGGAACCCCACCTATTTGCATTTTAGTATTTGCAGATTCATTTAGATTTTCAGCGAAAATTAACTCTAAATTATTTATGAAAAATTTGCCTATTTGCATATTTTTTCAATTTTTTTTCTTTCTATTTTTATTTTTTCATGGCCAATTGTTTTTGATGTGGTTACCCGTTTGTACAGCACAAATAAAAGGAAAGCAATCATAGTATGTGTTATATAGTGGAGACATGGAAATATTTTTTAAGACTTATCATTCTCTGCAAAGACATTTTGAACCTTTGTCACTCAAAGAGGATTCAACTTAAAAAAGTCTAATCTTCAGAACGAAGTAATACTTGTGGACAATTCCACTAATCTTGTTTGATCAAATTCTGACCTAGAAAAAACAAAAAAGAAAAAACAAAAACATGCCACAATATTTATTTTCTGTTGTGAAATTATTTTCAGGTCCCATAAGAAAAAAACAAGCAAGAAAAGAAGCATAATGGGTTTCTGTTTCAGTCAGAATGTTTATGTCTGGATCTCCTCCTCGGTTTATTATAATGGATCAAACATTGTGTCAAGGTTTTTAAAAGAGGGAGTTTCCTTTATCGAATTGTGTCCCACTTTTAGAAATACCAGCCAAATGAAACAGAAAGCTTAAGCCAGCTTTTGTGAAACACACCAGTCTCTGGCAGGCCTTTACAGCGTCTGTCTCATCTTGTACACTAGGTTTGCCACATTTTGTAAGCACTGCTGACTTACATTTAACAGTCTTGTGTTTAGCAACTTATTGGACTTCTGTAAGATTGAAAACTGATAATGCCTTGTTTGCAAGCACTGATAGCCAGTGAGACAGAAATAAATCTGGATCCCGAGTTTGGCACAGAAAACGTGTCAGAAGCTACTTAGCCAAACAAATGATCAAAACAATAACAAAAAGGAAGATATTAAGTAGTTTTGCCATTTTCAAGCAGTTAACTGAATTATTGACTATCAACTATTTGCAATGTTAAACTGTGTAATAGTGGCCAAGCCTTCAGAATAGCGTAGATTCATGTAGGGGGAAGGCACCAAACCACAAGTCAGTATCCTAACGTTTTGTGTGTTTAGACTGACCATAAAGACAGAGCATAGGTTACATCCTTTTGACAATACAACATCAAACGTGCATGGCTCAAGAGTGAATCCTGCTGCATATTTGTCATATCTGATTAGGAAGAGGACTGCAGTCAGCGTGGGCTACAAGAGCCACTGTAAGTATTGGCCGCACAGTGCTGAGATAGATCATACAACTGTCCCCGTGATTTTGTGTCGTACTGTGTCTTTTATTTTTCTACATAGTGGAAAGTCCACACAGATTCTCGCCCACGACAACTAAAAAATGGGGCTGCTAGCCCTACAGATCTGAGACTTTTTAATTAGTCTGACTTATATACGGATGTTGTTCATCTTTAAAGGATGAACATATTCTTTTTAGTGCACAAATCTGAATGGTGGATCAATGAAGTAAACAAAGGAGAAACTTAAAATAGAAGAACATGGTAATCTGTGATTCCTTGTGTTATGATAGAGCAGGACTGTATTCACTTTGTAGTACATTTGGAATAACTTTTATGAACGAGAAGCAGAGAATTAAGAAGAAATTGGAGGTTTTTGTGTATGAGAGAGACATCCTCTTGCAATGAGAACTGAATCATATTAAACCAGTCTTCTGCTGTGTGTCCTCTACTTGGTCTCCCTTTGTGCGTTTCACTAAACTATTTGAATAAATAAAAATGCATAAATAGTCAACATTTCAAAACTGGATACTTCAAAGGCGCCTCGTGGATTTTGGTTAAAATCCCATAAAATGATATCTGTTTGGATAGACCCATGCCCTTCTGACAGGCAGTGGAAATAAGAAAAAAAAAATCACACATTATGCATGAAAAACCACCAGGTGCTTTAAGTAATTCAGTATCCTTCAGTATTTTTATGAGAATTTATATTTGACTCCTCACCAAACTACTAAATTATTACATCCATCTAATATTTATGATGGGCTGATAGTAAGAGCCCTTTTTGCTGATTGCTCTGGTTTAGGAACCTTTAGAGTCATTGTGAAATGTGTCTGAAGTTAATATTTCTTATATGAGCAAAAGTTCTCTAGTTACCTTTGTATATAGTGTAATAAAATACAAATAAAAATACATATTTTTTTCTATTTTTCATTGATTTCTTTTTGTGGAGATTTGGCCCATTCCAAGATTACATATACCGAGCACAAAGACACATGCCTGTTTTTCTTGCTGTCTGAAGTTAAAACATGCCAAACTTCTCCTGTTTTAAGTCAGTTAGAGCAATCACAATTATTTTTATTTGCTAAATGCTACAATAATTTGTGAAATAATAACATTATAGATTTATTTATTGATGTCTCTTTGCACAATGAAGGGAAAGCCCAGGTGATGATGTCATAGCTTTGGAGACTTCTGATAGGTTAACTGTTGCATTTGAGTTAATTGGAAAACCACCTGTGGATGTATTCTAAGGCCACACCTAGAACACACTTCTTCCTCTTTGACACGATAGGAAAGGCAAATAAATCAGCCTAGAAATTATGTGCAGCTGTACAAGTCGGGTTCATCTTTCGGAACAATCTGCTGATGCTTGAAGGTGCAGAGTTCATCTGTTAGAATAACAATATGCAAACATAGACATGATGGGAATGTCCAACCAACATAATGCTCAGGACGTAGATGGATTCTGTGTCTCAGAGATTAACGTATTTTGGTCCAAAATATGCAAGTCAACTCCAGCCAGCAACCTTGTGAAGACGCTGGCTGAAGATGGTAAGACTGTATTTTTATCCACTGACATACGTATTGAAATGTGTCCTGTACCAAAAGGGAAACGTATGTTGCCAGCAAGTTCAATACAGGTCACGTCATTCAATCAAGTCAACATAGACAACTTAGACAACTAAAACTTTATTGGTTAATGTGTTTAATAGTTGCAATAATAGTTTTAATGAGCAAAAAACTGGCAATAATAATACAATCAAATTTTATTCACGTGAGTTTATTAGAAAAAACACAAATTCATAGCAACTGCTAGCTAAAATAAGCTTGTGAGGTAAAAAAGTCAAATTTACTTACAATTATATTGAATCCAATTTGATCCAACTTAATTTCCTCAGAATCCAGTTCATTCAAATAAAATTCCATCATCTAGTCAGATTCAGATCCAGTTGTTTTCTAATTCAATCATAATCATGACACGATGCCGTTAAATTAAGTTGATCAATGTTAGTTATCCAAGACATCTGAGCTGAATGTTGAAAATCTTTGATTTTGCAGCAGTCCTGGGTAAGCAACAACTTTTAACACAAAAAGATTTCCAGGAAAACCAGTCTGAGTATATTAGACCATTTGCTGTGGCTGCCTGGGGATTGAGAGGGCAGGAGGGAAACAAAGCAAAACACAGCAGGTCCAGGAGAGCCTTTAAGAAAAAGAAAATCCAAGGATTCACAGAGCTAATGAGGGCTGAAGTTCCATTGATGGCTTTTTCTAGGAGAGAAACAGAACTAAATTCTAGAACCCCTGTTGTATTACTGTATTTATGGAGAGGAAACACAAATATAGTCCATAAAGTTACTGGCAGCAATGTCTACTTTAGTAATTTTGCCTTGAAGGAAAAATACAGCAAAAAAAAAAGACAAAAAACAAAAAAAACATTGAATTAACAGGACACGTGCATCTTGAATGAATACAGTTGACAAATACCAATTAGTTGGTGACTCCCTTCAAAATTAAGACGGAGCCAAACATAGAAGTATTAGTTCTTAGCATTGTGGTGAAATGTCCAGTAGACTAAGCCTGTGTAATGCAACTACAGAAACAATTCAAGATAATGTGCTATTCTAACAATAAGCTATTTCAAAAGGGATGTTTTGCCCTTATTAAAAGTAAGAATATCAAATATTTTATGAATATTTGATGCGACTGCATCGAAATAGACATGACTAGAAACGACATTTAGTTTTGTTCAAAGTCTATGTGAACCTAATAATTTGAACAATCAAGTTTTTGTCAATTACAGAATTGCAATTATTTGTGTTTGACCATATTTTTGACAATTGTATCTCCTGTTGTGAAGAACTAACTAGTCTTTACATTTTCAGAAAAAGGAGCAGCTCCCTTTACATTCGCTCCAAATGTTTGAAGGAAAACATGCTTCATCCATCAGAAAATAACAAGATGTGTGCGTCATCATCTTTTTGCAGGTTTCCTTTTATCCATGCAGAGAATCACTAACCATAGAAGGGGAAAAAGCATAAAAATAGGCAATATGGTTATGTTAAGTAAATCAGTTGAAACATGGACTATGCTTTTAAAATGCATCACATCATAAAATCACCTATATCTCACTTAAATTAGCAGCATTTCAAATATACAGTCACCCTTAGAATGGCAATACAGGCATTTATTTAGTGATCAAAAATAGAGGAAGAAGTGCTGATAATAACCAAAGGTACTATGTTTTTTGTTGTTGTTTTTTTTTCTCCCCATTTCCCTGGTAGGTGTTGTCTTACCTCAGTAAAATAATGAAGAGAGCTCTGCTAGATTACTTTCTTTCAAGGCATTCTTCCCCCACAAAGATAAAACACACACAGGCTCAAGGTGATTATTTTTTTTCTTCTTGATGAGACTTTATGAGCTATGAGCTACTACTGAGCACTATGTGATTTAACTTTATAACAATGAGGTTGCTTCTTCTGAACATCTGGAATCCTACACTTCTCACCCACTTTCAGGTTTATAACAAGCTTTTGAAATTCAACACAACCTGCTGTTCATACTGCTTTTTTCTAAATTAGTAATTCAGCCTTCCCTGAACTTCTTCTTGAGCTCTGCATCACATCAAGGCATTTTGAACAATGATAATGGAAAAAAAAGCCCAACCTAGAAAACATTGATGTAACTCGATGGTTATGGTTCAAACTGAACTCTTTACTTAATTCAAACAGTGAAAATGGTTTGTTAATTTTCTCAATCTTACCGTTTTTTTTTTTTGTTGGTTTTTTTTTAGCTTTGAACAGGAACTGATTTAGGTGTAAATTAGATTGTCACCTAAATCAGTTCCTGTTCAAAGCTAAAAAAAAAAAAATTGATTGTCACAGAGACAATCTAATTTACAGTCTCTAAATTTCTCTCCTAAGGATATTTTCAGTCATGAAAGAAAATATACGCATAGTGATCATGCAGTAACATTAACATTTGTAAAATGTATGATGACAAACATATTTTTGTTTTAAATTATTTAAAAAAACATAACCAAGATTTATTTTTTTTTTCTCTTTCTACCTCATGAAAGACATCAGTCAGCATTAGGTTTTAAAAAAATCTGTGATCGTGTTTTCAAAGGTTTTCCACTAGATGGCAGCAGTGCTCTTTTCAAAACAAATCTGCGTTTCTGAACTGCTTCTTCATAGACCGGTTGCTGCTGGCCCCTATAAAGGCAGTCTGTAAAATTATCAATCATTTGAGTCTGGACTTTGACTCCCTTTATCACTTTGTAGTTCATCCTCTTACCTATTAATCATTCAGGCATTTAAGTTTTTAATCTCAAGAGATAAATGTTTTCAAAGAACCACTTTGAAATAAGATCAACCTTTTTTCTTACTAGGCCAACTTTGTCTTGGCCCTTCTAAGTGAGGACAGACATGATCAGACTAAGCTCTTATGCCTTGCATAAGGCAGATAATCAGCCAGAGCATCACAAATGTACTGGATCCTGTGACAGGTCTTTGCTGAGACTTTTTCTTCTGCTTATGTAATGTAGACAGATTGTTTGTCTTTTTTTTTTTTTTTTTTTCTCTCAACTTGTCCACTTCCCTCACTTTTAAACAAATAACATTACTTTCATATGCGTTCTTGTTTGGGTAAGAGGAACAGACAGAAGATGAGTGTCTAAAAAAGTATTTTCTAAAAGTAAGCAGGATATATATCAGAACCGGATTTAAGATTGCCAAATCAAATGCCCTTGAAGTTTGGGCATTTGCAAGGAAAGTATAAAAAATGTTGGAGTGGTTTAAACTTACCCTACTAATGAGAGAAATATGATTGAAATTTGAAGATTTATTGTAGATCGTACTGACAAAGGACTCAAAAATAAAACATTTGTACTGCATATGTTTGATTCTATAATGACACAAAATAAAGGAAAACACAGGAAATAAGTTAGCTCTTTTTACTGCCTCACTTATAGGGGATTAACATGACATAAATATAACTTTTAGTCAGTAAAATGGAGGTTTGCAGAGAGAGTTTGTGCTGTTAAAACAGATGTACTTCTGGAGGTTTTACAAGAGACCTGGTTGAGACTGAACAGATAAAGGATAGAAATAAAATATTTTCTGCTCTGGCTTTTCTCAAGGCATTGCTCTCCATGAAATATGGCACTGACCTTGTTAGAAAACTACTGAGCAGAAAGGAAAAGACAACATTTTGTGGTGTTCTTGATAAATGATCAGAATAAATGGAGATTTAGAGATTTTATAGCATAGAAGAAACATTTAATTTAATTTACTGTTAGCTTAAGCCTCTTTAGACCAGAGTTGCTCACTGGTCTAAAGCAGATCTGTCTGGAGACAGGGACTGTGTGGTATAACGGTACACATCTACACATGTGCAGACCTCCACTGCCCGTTTCTTTGTTGTTGATTTATTCTCTTTTCAGTGTTCTCAGAGGACCCAGTACCTATAAGCTCCATATAATGTGTACAATGTCAGATGGTTTCTTTGAGAACTCGCCTACAAACAGAAGTGTTTTAGTTGGTCTTCCTTATTTCTGCACTGAATGACGACATAAATGATTGAGCTGAAATAATTAACAGGCTTCAGTACTGTTATTTCTGGAGGCACTGCAGCTTACTTAACATTCACAAACAGCAGTGGACTCATTCGTTTGTAAAGATGTTTTCATTAAATATTGAGAGTCCTCTCTCTGTGGGAGATGTCTAAGATACTAAATGATACCTTTTCTACCTAATTAACTCTTGGTGGAGTGTGAAAACCATTGTTTAAGTTTACTAATATTGAAGTCTTAATCTTTGACTACTTTGAAGAAATCCTGGCTCTCTTTTCCCTTTGACATAATTATAAATATACATACAGACAGGAACTTTATCTCATTTGTTATATTTGTAACATCTGTAATGCATAATTCATTTATCAGTGATGAAGAAAATAATTTGAATTCAATGTTATAGTTTCTAAAATGCCTAACATTTTTTTATTTTTATAAAAGATATGAATGCTTCAGATTAATGAACTGCTTAATGTAAAAAAAAAAGACACTAAACAGAATTTTAAACCCTTTGTAGTCTTTATAGTTTTCTATTTTCTAATAAACTGTTTTTATTTTTGTATGAAATCAGACTTTGCCACGTGAGCTATTTTATTCACTTCTTTGTTTCTAAATGTTATGCAACCTAAGATTTTAATTGTGCTTAAATTTAATTTTTTATTATCCATCCGTCCATTACCAAAACATGCTTATTCTTGCAGGTGCCTGACTTATCGGGAAGGGGCTGTTACCTATCTCCAGAGGTCTTCCAAACAAAAGGCAGGGTACAACCTCACCAGGTTGCCAGTCCATCAAAAGGCATGTAAATCTTTATATGTAATATACACATTTAAATTACTGTTATTTTCAATCTTTTTAAAACACGGATAAAGCTGAGATAAAAGTTTTTGGACCTTGAAAGAATCAAAAGTTGGCAATATATTAGTGCAGGGGACGTAGGTCAGTGACACACATGACTTCTCCAGTGAGAAAAGGCTTACAAAAAGACGATGCCTTTTTCACATTTTGTTATGCTGCCATACAAGCTTGTTTTACACCATTGAACTGCAGACTTTTTCTCCCTGCAAACACTTTTTGTTTTGCAAATTCTTTCTAACAGAATATAAATTACAGAATTGTTCTGAGTAATTTTCTAATTTGAGTTCATGTTTAATCATGCAAGTAAGACTGCTTCCTAAATATTTGCCCAGTACTGACTGAAGCCCCTTGTAATGAATCTAATTTCCTGTGTTTGGGTTTTCAGTGGGCATAAATATTATTGTAAGAAGTGCTGCTATTGGGGCCTGTTGTATGTTTTCTCAACTGTGAAACTGTGCCACATGCCCTGATCAGGCATAAAATTATGACCACCGACAGATAATGTGAACTAGTATTATAGTCTCTTCAGCATGGCATGTGCTAGTGAATGGGATTTATTTGGCACAATTTTCTCCCTTTTGTGGATGCTTAGGAAAATGAGAAGGTGTAAGAATTTCATTGAATAGGGATCCAAAGATCTGGGCTGGAACTTGATGCTCAAAGAGACCCCTAGCAGACCTCAGTAGACAGCTCGGACATTGCAGGTCGTCTTCTCGAGTAAAAACAAGTCTCTCACCAGCTATATTAAAAATATTTAAAAATAGACTCTCTTGAAAGTTTTCCAATGACAGACGTTACCTATTTCGGATTATTGACTGTGGATAATGAATCTGATGAGATCCACTAAATACAGTGTTTGCTGACCTGTCTCAAATGGACTAGCATGTATAGATAAGGCTTTATGTGTTTCTGATTGAAGAAATGTCACCCTAAACAAACTTTCTTATTGGAGTACAGAACTGCAGGCCAGTTAGGAAACCCATATTGAGTCCTACCCAAAGCCAAAAGCATGAATTCATGAGCATCAGAATTGAACCATGGAGCAATGCAAGATGGTGGCCTGGTCTGTCTGATAAATTACATCTGTGTGTGCCCTGCATGAGTGGAAGGGTGGGAATTACTTATCAGGGGAGCACATGCAATCAGGATCCACTCTGGAAAAAAAGGCAATATATCTGAGTCGGTGTCATGTTTTGGACAATGCTTTAATGCAAAACCTTGACTCCTGTCATACTTGTGAATTTTACTTTTATACATGCCATCAACTGTGAAGACCAGCATGTAAGAGCTTCAAGGTTGCAAACCAGTCACTCTTTTTTTTGGAACTGAATGGCTTTGGTTTCTTCCGACGGTGTAATGGACCCTGCCACAAAGTAAAATCGGTACAGAAAGAGTTTGAGGAACAAAACACTGACCTTAAACTGTTTGCCTTGGTCTCCAGATTTCCCAGATCTCATTCTAATTGAGAATCACTGAGATGTGCTGCACAAACAAGTCTGGTCTATGGAGTCACAACCTCCAAACATTCAGGACTGGACTTGGTGTTAACAGCTAGGTGCCAGATACCACCTCTCTATTTAAGGGGCCTGATAAAGGCTGTGTGTCACCAATACACTACTGAACCGGTGGTTGTAACTTAAACAATCAGTGTTTCACATTATTTGATGCGGCAAACGAGCAAAAAGCCTTTTCAAAACTCTGCTCTATTCACCCCTTCAGTCCAATACGTAGATAACGCTTTAAAAATCAGCATCTTCAGTTGCCCTGCCTCAGTTACTTCTCTTGTGTGCGCAAAGCCTGTTTGATTTATTTTTCTTAACTTGGCACTCAGAATGGTCTTTTTACTCCTCACCATTAAACATTAGTGTAGGCTTATCTTCCCTGGTTTTAACTTGGCTTTCATGGTGGCAAGGCCAGTAAAAGACACTGGGCTTTTGTCTGTACCCTTCTGATTTAATCTAGCACCTGTTTGCTTTGCAAAGCCTCAAGAAGGGCTCTTTGATATGGGTGTGTGTGTCTGTATGCGTGTCAGTGTGTGTGTCTAACATCCAGATTCAAAATCTGATGGCATCATGAGCATTCTTTTAGAGACTGAATACGCTGAGGGTGGCCAGAAAAGATTATGGAAGTAAATAAATAAATAAAAAAAAAAAAAAAATA
>CAEGAE010093382.1:0-50842 GCA_903067095.1 Girardinus metallicus | reverse complement strand
GGTTGTGTGTCCTGTCTGTTTCTGTGTTGCCCTGTGACAGACTGGTGACCTGTCCAGGGTGACCCCGCCTCTCGCCCGGAACGTTAGTTGGAGATAGGCACCAGCACCCCTCCAGACCCCACTGAGAGACAAACGTGTTAGAAAATCGATGAATGGATGGATGCTTGAGCTTTCGAATGGCGCCTTGTGATCTAAGCAGGGATGTTTGGATTGAAATCCCAAAGAGACCGCTCATCAAAATTCTCCGATTTGGACATGCGCGGGTGCTAGCAGCTTTCTCAGTCTAAAATAGGCCAACAACTCAAGGGGGTTTCCTTCCACCACAGCCACCCCTTGCTGAGGCTTTGGAGGTGAAGGGGCAGGAGAAGGAGAGACCTTCAGAGAGTCCCCCTGTGCGTGCGCTGGACTTGAAAGTTTCTGCTTCTGTGAACTTTACATCAAACGAATATGTGCCGCTGCCAGCCCCTTTGAAGTGGCAAAGGAGAGCAGGGGTAGGAGGGCGGGTTGAAGTGGGTGGGGAGGTGGTTAGGGTGGCTTGTCAGGACTTAATACAGGGCTGTGCCTCAACGTGTTCTGTGTCAAAACGGACCCCGATGCGGCAACCCATCAAAAGGTCTACTGGAAATGGCACAAGATCAAGGAAAACAAATGCAAGTCTGAGTGACCTTTTTCTTCTTTTTTTTTTTGTCAAATACAGGTGCATCTGATGCTACAGTGACATCTTTGTGCTCCTCTGTCAGGACCTAATCTTTTGTCTGGACCAGTCATGTTAAGTTTGGCATGTGTTTCAAAAACACAAAAAGACCAAGTAACACTACTGACACTAATGATGAGAAGAAAAGAAAATACAGACATAACCTCTGCCCTCAGTCTGCACATACATGTTTGTTCCACCAGTCCTGCAGCTTGTTATTCGTACTCTAAAATATGATCCATAGAAATATACAATAAAATAGTCTTCCAACCCATCAAAGCAGATTTATCTCAACTTACATCAAACCGGCCATGTGTTGTTTGCATGTACTCCAAACAATATATGTCAACATAGACGTTAAGTTTGTGGTTTTATGTACATGTAAGGTTAGAAAGGCTCACATGAGGAATTTTATCATAAATCAGAAAGCAATAGAATACACAGGGCCTTTTGCATTCACTGGCACCTCTCGTAGAAATCTTTTTTTTTATTATTATTCTTTAAAAATACAATAATCTTTTATTGTAGTGGATAATTTCACACTGAAATTTAAAAATTATCTGACCTTTATTTTCTGTACAAATATTTTGTAGAGTAAAAAAACTTTCCTAAAACGTGTAAGGAAATTTTTTCTTCTTAATTACTGTTCTGCCATTTTGATAGCTTGTAGAAAATAAATGTAAATCGGTAATCTTTTAAATGTGTGCTTTAACATCTTTTGTTCATCATTTCTCAAGGAAATGAGTCGATGAGTCTGTAAATATCATTTTTAACATGTTCTCTCTACAGCGATACACCATAATGTTGTTGTAATAGTCGACAACTTTATTAAGTAGTAATAATAACATTGATAGCTGTAACGGCACGTATTATTTCTCACATTGGTATGCAACGATGATCTCAAATGACATTTTAAACTGTTTAGACATTAGGTTGATTTCCAAGCTTAAGCCATTCCACAGCTTTGCTCCACCCACTCACATACAAAGGTTTTTCTTGTGGTTCTGAATTTCGACATTTTAAATTCACACTTTTCCGTTAAACTGTAAAGTCCTTCCCTTTTTTTTATGGTTGTTGCAGTGTAGCAAAATGTTAAAAGTTTCAGGGGGTTGGGGGAATAAAATGTACTAATTTCATCCATGCAACCAAATAACCACAGAAGCTACTAAACTAAACTGGCTTGTTATTAATGCAGTTTCTTGTTGCTATTAACTAAATAGCAGGCAGATCAATAATTCACTTTTGTTACCGACGCCAATAAAACCAGACTTGTTCCATACAATTATTATTGTACAGTACTGAAAATTAGCTAAAAAAAAATCATGGTTAATTGCAGAGGGCGAGCACAGGGACCATGCGGACTCCTCAGACACCGAGGGGCCGCCCTCATCCTCTTTCCCATGCACCAGCATCCACTGACATTGGTCACATTAAACACCCTGCATTCATAAAAAACAGAAAGAAAGAAACGAGAAACCATCCAACAAGATCAACGCCAACTGCTTCCTGCTGCCGCACCGCACTGCTTTCCAGCGCTCTGCACGTCGTTAGAAAGCGCTAAAACTCCAGAGAGAGGAAAGAAAGAAAAGAAGAAGAGGAAGAATATAAGGAAAAAATGGCCAAAACTGAGAGGCAAAGACGAAGTTTGAAGAGTGACGACTTCTTCTTTGATTCGGAAGCATCCCTCTTGGATCAGCAAGATTTCGACATGTCCAGCTGCGCTTTCAATGACGTCTTCAACTCCAAAGACTCCCACATGGAGCAGATCACTTTCCTGAAAAACGTTCAGATGCTACTGGATGCTGCAAGGATTGTGGAGAGCGCCGAGCGCAAGGACGGAAGTGAGTTGATCTCTGCTGCTTTTTTTTTTTTTTTTTTTTATCCCTACCTTTACATTTTTCATCTGAATTTCAGGAGGACAAAAAAAAAATCACCTCATTGTCAACAGTCTCAGACAACAAAGGGCTGAGTTCACGTAACTCGTGCACCGCTGTCTGCAATAAGCACAGCCTGGGGCAGGTTTGCACGGGCAATACGTGCGATTTAATCATTGCGTTAGGAAATGAGGGGGGGGGGGGGGAGGAAAAAAAATGCGTGCTTTGATTCATGTTTAGACTGTTTCTGTGTGTTATCCGCAGCAGGCATTGTCGCTGCGTGCCTCTGCAACTCTGAAAAACAGGGATCAGTAATTTTCCCTGCAGCACAGTTAAAATGCAACATAGACCCCGATGAGGTTTAGGTGTGTATGAATGTTGTAATAAAACCTGATCACATTGCGGCGTCCTCCGGGGTTCAGTTTAGGATGATGTCATTGTGCCCCCGCAGACTTTATAGGGGGCCATATATGGCAAAAGCAGAATATTTTTTTTTTTTTTTTTTAATACGCAGTAAATGCAAGTGAGTTTTACAGAAGGTATAATTCTGGATTTGACGTGTCAGATTCCCTATCTCGTAAGCGTTTACGCAACTATAAATAAGTTATGAGACTTTCTGCAGACGGCAAATCTCGAAATGCACGAAAACTCAGGCCTTTGTGGTAGTAACCTGGTGGCGTTTAATTAAATAATAATGCAGTGTGAATAATGCATATTGTAAAATATAATATCATATCCTTATAATCGGGCATGATTTGTTGGAGATACCTTTGCATTTTAGCGCGAGTCTACAAGAGCCGCTTTGCGTTCAGCGCAGAAATGTTAATAATTCCAGGGCTGCGCACATGAGAAGGCACTTTTTTTTTCCACTTGTAAGGTGGGAATTTTCATCACCTCGCTCGAGACAGCTCTTCTCTCAATTGTTTGCTTCCTGCTATTTGGGGGCGTGTTGAAGTGCCTTCCACATGGCGCAAATCTCTGCCGCGGTTGGTCAACTGCGGGTTAAGCCCTCCACGTCCGTCAAAGTCGTCCTCCAATCAGACTTGTGCTCGTCTGTGATGTCACGTGTTGCTGGGCCTGGCTTAAGTCGAGATAAACACTCCCACCGCCCCGGTGACGTCTGGGACTTAGAGTTCTTTTTCTTTTAATCCTCATTGCTCTGTCATAACTCATGCTATTATATAGGCGTTTCTTTCGATATCGTTTATTACTAACGCAACAACACACCATGATCAGTTTTTCTCTTTGATTTGATATTTGTTGTAAATTATTATTTAGATAAATAAGATAAAATTGACCCTTCCAATAGCAAACTTTCATATGCAAAGGTACAGCGTGTCAAAGAGCCAAAATCTAGTAAATAACGTTATGTAATGCATGTTTTGTGGTATAATTTATAACAAGTGGTGATATTAAAAATAAATAATCAATAATTTAACATATGGATTTAAAAAAAAAACGCATAAATAAATGTCAGAATTGAAACGTAGTTTATAGCTTAGGCAAAGAATAGTCATCCTAACGTCTGATTTATTGTGTTGTCTTTAATAATCTCATCAACACTCACACCTCCTCACTGCAAATTATTTTATGATGCACTGTAGCACATGACTGTGAGAATCATAAAAAAATAAACAAATAATTAGGTCTCATGAGGAGATTTCAATTATAACTACCATAATTTTCATTTTTCATTAATAAATTCACACATTAAATGAATTTATGATAAATGCCTTAAAATAATTAGAGCTTAATTTATTTTCCCTTTTTAATGCATGTATCTCCAATGTTATTTTTATGTATATATGCAACATCCATTCATTTATCAGAATTTGTCACTTTTGGTGCTCCATACTGTGCTTGTTAATCTTGCTCATAAATTTTATCTTAGTGAAATTGTGATTTGCAACAGAACACAATAAAGCATCGAAATTCATTTTCTATTCATTTATTTCAAACAGTTTTTTTTATCTACTACAGTAGTAACATGTGCATGCAAAGCCAAGAACAAATTAATTAGCTTACTACTTTTGTGTTTGAAAAATAGAATAGGAAGAAGTGAATGCTTATTTAATCCTACCCCTTATCTTAATTTATACTAACAATTTATGATAAAATTTTTTTTACAATATTTCTTATTATAAATGTGGTAAAATATATCTAAATACATTTTGTTAATTTTACTCCGAAAAAGTCCGACTTGTAACTTCAAATGATAGCTTAAAGCAAATGCGCTATAGTACTCAATGTCCCAGAATACACCGCGTTTAAACCAGCCTACCTCACTCAAACCCCTCCTTAGTTCCCGCCTCCCAGCTGAGCGGCTAGGTAAACAAACAGGAGAGGAAAAGAAACGAGCAGCAGACGCTTTGCTGGGTTCTGGCTCATTTAGGGACACTTTTCTATTCACGTCTCTTTTTGTAAAAAAAACAAACAAACAAAAAATGATATCCTGTTTTCTAGAAAAAATATTCCTTTGATACACGGGTACTAACATTTTCTAACAAGATTTTAAAACTGCTCGTAGTTAGTAGTAGCTTGCTAGCTCGGAAAGATTGGACTTTTTGTACCATCATTTTTTATTAGAGCTCGTAAGAAAAGCTCTCTGTAGGTCAATAAGGTGTCTTTTTTTTCAGCCAGTACCATTAGATGCAGTACTGTCTTCCGTAAATAAATACATTTCAAAAAGCGACCGAGCGTTCCTGGCGTTTGCGAAGTTCAACGTTAACGGCAGACAGCCTCAGGGAAGAATGACCGATGTCCAGCTAATAAATATCCAGCGGTTATTGGAGGCAGCGGAGTACATAGAAAGAAGAGAAAGAGGTGATGTGTGTTAATGTATTTTAAACTGTCTGTAAAAAAAAAAAAAAGTGTCTCGGGAGCAGGTTTCTGTGTGTGTGTGGAGCCGCGGCTGTCAGTTATAGCCGTTGGTTTTCTTTCCTCAGAGTGCGAACATGGATATGCTTCGACCTTCCCTTTAAACCAGAGCACAAACTACCAGAGGCAGAGGAAGTTCCGAAATAAAAAGTTCAGCAGCAACCACAACAGGTAGGAATATCATCTCTGTCAGCTTCTGGCTTTTTTTATTTTTTTTTCTCCTGGGAAATGTAATCGCAGCGCGAAATAAATGTGGAGTAATTACTTATAGGAAGGTGCGTGTGACGTAAGCAGCGTTTCAGCAGCTGATTGTCAAATAGACTTCCTGATCCAGATTAGAGATCTTCATAAAAGTGAGTTCAGATGTAACAATATTGCAGCGTTATTTTGACTAATGTCTAATTCTTCAGTCATCGTTTTAAGAGGACTTTTGTTTGTTTTTCTTGTATGTATATTAGTGCTCATGCATGTTTGGTAGATTACCTAACGTTCTTACTTTCTCTTTCACCTTAAAGACCAACTCGCTGTTAGTTTTTTTTTTTTTTTAAGGTCACGAGATTTGCTTGTGAAGGACTAACGAGGAAAACGTAACCTTAGATCCAACCACTCTCTTCAGTCACCACATACATAGGCGTAATCCTTAAAGCATTATAAAAAATAAAAGCATCGTTTATATGCACTGCTGCAAAAAGTAAAACAACCACTTATTACAAAGAATATTATACGTAGAGCCTGAGAAACCTCTGTTTTTTTCCGGACCTATCCTGCCCTTGACTTTATATAGGTAAGATTCCCAGTAAGGTTCTTACTGAGCAGGGGTCAGTTTGTGATCGATGTGGTATGAAAAGCTTTTTTTTTGCGTTCGTTTTTCTTTGGTCTTTGTGGCACTATTGGCCTTTATTCAACAGTAGAAAGACAGGAAGGAGGGCAGAGAGAGAAAGAGGAAGACATTGATCCGAAACAAGCACTTTGAATTGCCTTGTTGCTGAAAATGTGCTATAGAAATAAAATTACTTTACATGGACATAGGACTGTGTAACCTCTGTATATGGTGGCCTGCTCCAACACTGAACCATGTGGAGCCCACGTGGTTATAAAAATCTCATCAGTCAGTCAGCCAATGATCAGAATCAGACAATTTTCCCCCTGATCATGACGCTGAATAGTGACAAATCAGCAAAAACAACGGTTCTTTATTTCTTTATGGCCAGTAAAAATCACATAGTCACAAGCTCATTTACAGTAGCAGGAATAGTCTTAAAACATGAAACACTAAAAAACACGAGTCTCAACTCATGTTTTTTAGTTGTATTAGAATCTACTGACTTTGTCTAACCTGCCAAGCTGTTTTTATTTCTTTCATATATCTTGAAAAGTGAAAAAAAAAAAAAGTAATATCACATACTGCTTATAACAGTTAAAGTAAGCGTCGGTGACATTCATTCTAATTTTAATTATGCCCTGCTGTCAAGCTAATGCTAATGTCAGCTGTTAATTACCATCTACTCTCCACTGACATAGTGTCTTTTCTTGCTACTTATGGTTTTAGATTTAGGGAAAAATTCCCAGATTTTTCTTGTTGGCAAGGGTAAATTGCTTTCTTTCAGCTAGCTAACATGCTGTGTGCAGTAACATGTAGGGGAGGGGCAGCGCTGAGGATGTTCCAGACAGAAAGAGAAAACAATGCTTCATTAAAAGGACCTTAAACTGTTGGCATAACTCAAGCCTAGTTCCAACATAAGCCTCTTCTCCACTCCAAGACATGAACCTGTAGTTGGATGTAGAAATGGATCTTCCATGACAACTCCCATGGAACCCCCACCCCTCCTTCAGGCAATGCATCCTCTCCTCCTGCTTGCAAACATACGTAACGCTGCCCATTAACAATCCCACATCAAACATGAGCTTCCCTCTCCTATTGCCTTCTGAGCCTTTTAATATTGACGTGAGAATGGGGCCACAAACAGGAGCTGCACGTTACTCGTCACGAGCGCTGAACGCTGCCTCGCTCTGCATGGCAACAGTCATGATCAGAAGTCTGCGGCCCTATTTATGGCATTCTGGATGAAAAAACAAACCCAGACATATGTAGGAATGCCTCAGCACAATTTGCCCTTTAAGTTGTGTTTAGATGGAGCGATTGTGATGAAGTGACAAAATCGGTTGTTGGTGGAAATAAAGTATCAGTAAAGCGAGTAATACTCTAGAAAATATTCTCCGTGAAGATATTTTCATAAGTCACTCTAGATCAACATGCTTTCTACCTAATAACGTTTAGAGCTACATATTGTGATGGAGCTCACTTTATTCCTGTCTTGAGTTCCACAGTAGGGCTGCAGATAACAATTATTTTAGTAATCAATTCTGATGATTAATCGATTAATCGGATAAAAAAAAAAAGTGGCACATTCTGCAAGATTTTCATTTAACCACTTAAGCATTTTTACAGAATATTAGAAATACACAAAAATGCAAATAAACAAACAATTCAATTACCTTTTTAGATGAGAAGATAAAAAGGTTATTGCCTGAAATGCAAGTTCTTTTGCTTGATCATTTGTAGCAAAGGATGTATCCGCAGCTACAAAATACTGTCTACTAATCTGTTGATCATGTTTTGCAATAATAAATGGATAGCAAAAGGGGGCTTATTAGGAGATTTTTTTTTTTACACAATTTGAACCCGGTGAAGCTCGAGGACCTCTAGGTTAAACGTTTGCATCGGAAAAGAAAGACTTGCACAGTTCTGACTTAATTACTGTTCTGACTGTGTTTTTCTTTCAGCAAATGGCCTTTTTTAAGAGTCTGTACTCTCCAGGCAACAATTAATCGATTTCTAAATTAGTTGATGATTATTTCAATATTTGATTAATCACAATTAGTTCAATTAATCGTCTAAGCCCTACTTCAAACTGTAGCAGTGACTCCCATTAAATTGATTTGGGATTTTCTGTAATTTTATGACTATTGACAGATAGACGGAGTAACACTTGCTCACCTTGTTAGGGTGCAATGCTGCGCTCTGAGATCTCATTCCCTGACCTTCGTGTGGACGCTGTTTTAACACTTGAAGATAGATCACTCACAGCCTGCACGTGTCAACAGAAGGACAGTGAAAATGCCCTTTGTCCATGACCTGACTCATCAGGGCAGCTTTGTATATAAATAGCACAGAATGTATGTTTATTTCACTGATGACCTGTAGCTGTAATGGACCGTCATAAAATAGCTACACCTCATTCTTCAAAGTATTGGTTTTCCCTTCCCTAAAGCAGGAGTGGGGTTAGGTTGTCCTCTTGGGGATGTTGATAATGTACACTTAAGGGCGGAAACAATTGCGATGAATCGATTATTGAAATAATCGTCGACTAATCGATTAATCGTTAGCTGGAATGTACATACTCAAAAAAGGCAATTTGCTGAGAAAAAACATCACGTTCAGAGCAGTACTTATACAAAAATGTATACATTTTGCATTGAAGATAAAAATAAAAAAAAACATTTGTCTGTATATATTTTCTACCTAAAGCTCCTCAAGTGTCATAGTTTAAGCCGCACCTGGTTCAAATTCTGTAAAATTGTCATATTGAGCACCCTTTGCTCTGCAATTATTAATTTGTTAATTGAAAAAATTGGTGTTAAATGATGCAGAAAGGGCTTATTTAAGTATTTATTTTATATTTATTTAGCTCTAGTTGCTTTGCTACAAATAATCAAGCACATGCTAAAGGCATGCTATGTTGTCACATTTTAAGCAATAAACTGTTTATTTTCTCATTTAAAAAAGTAATTGAGTGATTTACTTGTCTGAATTTCTTACATACTTGTAAAATTCTATAAAAACTATGCTTACGTGGTAAATGAAAAATCAGCATAACGTGTCATTTTTCTTATTCGACGACTTGATTAAGCGTCAGAGTGACTGATTACTCAAACGATTGTGAGCTGCGGCTCTCATATTCTTTCTAAAATGTACATTAAAATTCAAATTCATCTTGCACGTTTCGTTTGCTCTCCAGTCTGCAGCTGCCTCCTTGGTAGCGGGTTGAGGCTTAAAGCCACAGGCTTATCTGACTCTGTCCTCTCTCGCCTGCCGTTTATAGCAGGGATGCTTTATCTCGCTGACCCACTCTACGGGCGTGCGCACCCGCACACATGCACGTACACTTACAAGACCGCAGGAGGACGCCTGGTGCTGTTATGTCTGGCCTTGAGCCACTTTATAATCTCTGCTGCTTTTGTTGTCATGCACTGGAGATTCAGATATTGTCAGTCAGGATGCAGGAAAATGGTTTCTGATTATAAATCCCTGTGAGAAAGTAATCTAACTTTGATTGTTTTCTTTAAATAAGAGGCCACACTAAGATATGCTGTGGCCGTCCGTGTTGGATGATTTTTGGGGTTTGTGTCAGGGCTGGTTGGTCACACACGAGTGACTAAAGTTACATTATTAGATTTTTGCAGTGGATACTTGTGGTGGAGTATTAGGTCCAGGCTGAGAAAAAAATAAAATTAAATCACAAGAAAAGTTATAATATTAAGAGAAAAACGTCATAAGGGAATAAACAAATAATATTACGAGAATACAGTCACGATAATACAAGAATAAAGTCTGAATTATACAAAAATGAAGTCACAATACTACCAGAATAAAGTCGCAATAATGCAAGAATAAAGTGGTACGACAAAACAAAATGATTTTGTGGGAATGGAGTCGTTATAATGTGAGAAAAAAGTTGTAATGATAAGAGAATGAAGTCATAATGTTACCAGAATAGTCATATGACAAAAGTCATACTTTTATGAGATTAAGTCGTAATAACACAAGGAAGAAGTTGTATGACAATAAAGACTAAATAATGTGAGAAAAAGCTTACAGTATTACCAGAATAAAGTCATAATGAAGTAGTAATTTTATAATAGCTCCAACACAAATACTAATAAAAAGTTAAAATATGACAAGTTGAGCATCTTGTAAAGTTATACTTTTGTTATCAGTTTTACAAATTGGACATATTTAATCTTTTAACACATAAGCATCAAATTATTATCAGCAGCAGGACTTTGAACAATTGTGCAAATCACTCTGTCTATTTGGAAGAAATAGACAGACCAGTTCATCAATGAACTAGATGAACTGGTCAAATCAGATCTTGATAACTATCAAGCAAAATTATGTCTTTATCTTAGCAGTTCTATGATTTTATTCCCGTAATATTGAAAAAACAAACTCTTTGTCTGACCCTAATGCTCCGTCGTACAAATTAAAGTTATTTCTAACATAATTTTCAGTTTACATGAGCGTCCTGTTTTGATGAATGTTTTAACAGAATGGAAGCTACTCTCCTTGACATGCTGTAATTGCTCCTATAATGTGTTTTTGTCCTGTGAAAACACTGCTCTTTATTCCTAAAATAGCAATAATCTGCTGAAAACAGGCAATTTCTTTGGTAAAAAAAAAAAAAAACAAGTTTTAATTGTGCTGCTAAAAGGGAATGAGGGTTACTAAGCAACCCAAATGCTGCTGACAACCACTGACATAAATGATGGAAAAAAAAAAAAATCATACTTGCATTCATTCATCTTCTGTTTGGCGGACTCACAGATACACACATCTGCAGATCTGGTCCCTTTTTAAAAGTAGAATTTTTCTGGAAACGTTTGGCAAGCTTAACTTATTTTTGATTCTGATGTGTTTGACTGTGTTTGTCTTGGAGTTGGGAGTTTCCAAGCATGAAACTCCCAACTCATGCTTGGGAGTTTCATGCGCCCAAGCATGAGTTGGGAGATATAGTTGATGCAAATGGAAACCTTTAATTCAGGTACTTAAGAGAGTTTCAAGTAAACAGGAATTGGCAGCTTATCAGTGACTAAAGTATGTTGCTGCTCCTTTTACTTGTCGTAGATGTTGACGTGTGCAGTCTGTAGTCACTTGAGCACAATAGTAGCTACAGAGACCTTATTATTTTATTGTAAAGAGAAGCAAAATATTTCACTTTGACCTTTTTTTTTTCTTTAATATTTGTAATATTACACCGTCAAACATCAATGTTTGTTTTGAGGAATTCTCTGCGATAGAAGACCAACACAAAGTAGTGAATTACCGTTATATTTCAGAAAAACAATTTGTGGTTTGTGAAAAAATTTTGCAAACAAAAATCTGAGTGTCCTGCCTTAGTATTTAAGCACTTTTGGTTGAAAGTCTTTTGAGGCATGTCTGTACTTGATCTGCACATCCAGCGGCTTCGCCGCAACCTGAACTTTTCTTCCCAAGAACTCTGAACAGCTTCAGAAACGTTTCCATGGCTTTCTTTTTGATGTGCTTCCACACAGATTCGATTTGTGAAAGAACAATTTCAAGATCTCTGCAGCCCCTGAGTTACAACAAGCCTCTTGGCTGCTTCTCTTTCCTGACCTGTACGGATGGGTGCCTGGTCCAGAATTGTGAAAGAAAGTGGAAAAAGTTCAGTTCAATTCAAATCCAAAGTACTTTATTTATCCTGTAGGGAAATTAAATATTGTTGCACCTCATATCATCCAAGTATCTTCAATGAGTCGTTGTGGATGGTGATGCTGAGGGAAGGAAGGATCTCCAGTAGCAGTCAGTCTTGCAGCGAATCTGCAGAGGCTTCTAACTACATACTGTGGCTATGTGACTGTCATGACATGACAACAAATCAATTTCCAGGCAGTACATATGATATTCCACAGCAACGCGTCTTAGATGACACTCCCAGTTGTTTGCAGGCACTGCTAATCCACCTCATTTGCTTTTGCCGCTCCTCTGTAAATCTCTGTCTGGCAGTATGATTAGAAAGCTGGGTAGAGAGACGTTGGAGTCGAGGATATAATCCTCCCCGTTGGATGGATGGAAAATATTAGGGCTGCAACTGATAATTATTTTAGCAATCGATTATGCTATAGAATATTCTGACGATTAATTGGATAAAAATATTGGCACATTTTGCAGGCTTTTCATTTAACATAGCATTAGAGATGCATTAATAGATACAAATAAGCAAACAATTAAATTACATTTATAAAATAGACAAAATCATACGGCAACGAAGCAGTCCTTTAGTGTACGACTGAACATATTTACAGACGACAAAGGTTTTTCTTCTTAAATGCAAAAAGTATATATTTTTGTTTGGTTTTGTGTAAATTACTGCGCTGACTGTGTTCTTTCAGCAAATGGCCATTTTTAGAGTCTGTGTACTCCAATTGACAATTAATCGACTACATTGACTACACTTGGTGGTGATTATTTCTATAATTGATTAACTTCCTCCTCTTTCTTCTGTTCTGTGGTCCTGTCCTGCATCCATGAAGCCTCACTTTAAACTTCTATGGCATTTGGTCGTGGTTCAGGTATTATTTGAGGGTTTTGCGATTCTAATCAGCTGCTCCCAGTTGTAAAAACAAATCCTGGTTGCTACCGTTAGGCATCATAACAAGTGTACAAAAAAAAACACTACAGTAATAGTATAATTTCTTCCAGCTGCGTAGCATCCAAGACCAAAGGAAATTAAGGAATATGATTTTTTTTTTCTTCCTTCCAGACAACGAATTACTTCTGTTCTTACCGTTTTGCTTATTCACATCTAAATAATAATAGTAATAATAATAATAAAAAAACATACTATAATCAGACAAAAGAAAAAAATGGATTCGGAGAATGAATTACAGCCTCAATCTACCCGTCTTGCTGCATTCATGAACCCAAGCCTCATTCAGAGAAGGCCGGTTGTAGTTTATGTGTCATTTAGGAATCAGGAGGAGGCCTGGACTCCTTTCAGTTTGTTTCCATACAAAGACACTCTCAGGCATCAGCTGATTCACTTCGCATTATTAACAGAGGACTGAACCCTGGATGCTGCTGCTGTGTGTGTGTGTGTGCGTGTGTGTGTGTGTGTGTGTGTGTGTGTGTGTGTGCCCGCACGCTTACAGCTGCCTACCCGCGCACGCACTCTAATGCTCTACTCAGAGGAAACATAAGTGCCTTCAATGTCACACTCGTCCTCAAAGAGTTCTGTTGTGTGTTGTTCAGTAAGAGGCTTTATGATGCTGCAGTGACTGCCTGAATGTCATGTTAATATTTGTTCATGTAAGGTCTTCTGTATGCTGGATTTATTAGTGTCTTGACTAGTTTTCACATCCCAAATCTGAGCCTGTGTTTGTCAACCTCATATACCTATTCTCAGATTACAAGTAGATGCTCTTTTGCATACTTTCCTGGTTAAAGCCTTAAGACCAGAGGGAGAAGTTACAAGTGTTTTCACTTTGTGCTGCTGGATCGTAACAAGGTTGTAAGTTGAGCCTCAGAATAGAAAAAGAAGAAATGGTAGGAAGAAGCAGAACAAATAACGGACACCCCACCGGATGCTTTCACTCAGAGCCATTTACTTTTTTGTGAGGGGGTTTACTAATATAACCCTGTGTATCTTTTAGAAAATATAAAATAACTATTATTGTGTCAAGTCTGTACAGCATTGGCTCAACAACCTCCCATGTTCTAAGACATAATGGCTTGTTTTTTTGTTCCTGTTTTTTATCTTTTTCCATTGTAAAGCTGTACCTGTAACCTTTTTATGCAAAGTGTCAATACTTTATCCCTTTCTTTTTCCTTCGCTCTTAAGATTTTGTTCAGAACTGTATTAGGTTCTTTCTGAAAATGTAAAGTCTGTATTTCACACTCTGTGCAGAACTCTCCACTGACTCCTTATGTTTTCTTTCTTTATGTTTTTTCTGCAGGTCAACACACAATGAACTGGAAAAAAACAGGTGAGTTGGCAATTCAAGTCACATGCTGGCACACCCTTCCTTTATGGGAAAACAAGTTTATTTGGTTTCACTTTCACTTTGGTAGAAAACAAGTTTGGTATTTTTTTTAAAGTAAACTCTTCCTCTTCTGCTAACACCGACACATTCCCAGACAGTTTCCAGGAATTCACCTCCATACATTACAATGGTTCGGTTTCTGTAGTTCTTGGTGTTTTCTCTGTCGGGTTTTAAATAAGCTCGAAGGTTTGGAATAAGTAGTGATGAGCAGCACAACAACAAAAATCTTTTCCAGCATCCCCTGAGTTTGCATTTAAAAGCAAATATGAACCTCTTTTGGGTAAAGAGAAGCAACTTTGTCATCCACCGCTGTTGTTTACGGTACCGCCTGATTTGTAGCTGTACCAGAAACATTTTTTCATTTTTTGTATGTGAAATATGTCTGACTTTCATGTCCTTTGGGCCTAGTACAAGTATAGTACTTGCTCTTTGTTAAAAAGCAATTAAAACTCACATTTGACGCTGCTTTTAAATAAAATCTGTTTAATGTATGTTTTCCCCCGTTTGTATTTTAAATGCTACCTGGAGGGTACAGCAAGTCTGTACAGTAAGTGCTGCAGCTGCCTGACTTTGTATTTTAGGGCTTTCACATGTGTTCAAAAACATGCAAGAAAATCTAAACTGAAAGCCTGTGATAAAATTTTTTTTATCACAACGCTGAAGTTTTTATGGATTGGTAGAGAATGTTGGCGCGACAGAAAAGTCAAGTCTTTGTCTAAAGTAATGAATTTAAGGTGGTTTCCAAGCTTGTATATTGTTCTAAAAAGCTTATCTTCGGCGCTCATAATGATTTCTATCTGCAGGGTGAGGAAGTGACTTTTCAGATACTGGTTTGTGATTTTTCTCCTTATAGTTTTTTTTTACCGACCTATCCTTTGAAGACACTAAGAAAAGCCCTAATAGAATCAAGATTGCCACCCACATACGGTGTTTACGCTCTGTGACTCTGCAGGTTTCAAGAGTCAACCTGTAAAGGGTTCCCTTTGACTCTATAAATAGGAGCAGCTAGACTTAAAGTTTTTTTTGCAAACAGAAACAAGCCTTACTTGTATTTCATTATGTCGGAGTGTGTGGGTGAATTGAAGAGACGTAGGAGGATGACTCAATTCAGAGTAATTAGATATCACCTCAGCTTTTTTTTTTTGTTCTTCTTTCTCTCACCACACTCCCTGGCAACTTCCTCTGAAAGGATGAGAACACTGGAAGGAGATTCAGTGGGTTAAATATAGATGAGAGTTGATGTGTCATTTTGGTGCTCACATGCACAAGCCAGTCTTTTCGAACTGACTGGCCTCGGCAGATTGCAGCATCCGTGCAGGCCTGCGTTTTACAGTGTTCCGCCTACACAAATGCATTCCGATAATAGCGTCAGCTCATTTGTGTGTTCACTGTACGGAGACAGTTTTGGAGACTCTCGATGCTTATCTGTGTTGTGCGCCGTGCTGAAGGCCATTTATGGAATGTAACCACTTCTGCCAATCCGAACAGGCCATGGCAAAGCCTGTAGATGGAGGAAAACAGAATCATTGTGGGGTTTCCGTCATCGCTGACAAAGCACCAAACTACTGTCTGAAAGAGGTTATTAGCAATTATGTTACTGTCTTTAAGCCAAGACTTAATGACAGTCACCCCTATGAGGAATGGATGCGACTTTCTGCTCGGCACTTTGCCATTTCCCACACTGACACCATATACTCAACACAGTGAATATTATATTACAGCTTAGTAATTCATATATCCACGAGGAAAGAAAATACGGATAAGAAGGCTATTGTTAATCCATCTTTCAGAAGCACATTTAAAGTCAAACATTTATAATCCTCTTTCTTTGCCAGCATCTAATCCAATTCCCCTACAGCGTGTGCCTGGCTGTAAGTTATACGTATCAGGCGTAGTTGTTCACCCAAGTGTGTCTGGCTTATGCCATTATTCTCCACCCTCTGCTGCAGCAGCACCACCAGCAGCTTTTGATCCATCTTAAGACCTGACCACAGCATTTTCCAACACTTATCAAGCCCGTGTATCGGCAGGCGGCGAGACAATCTGCCTTGCATGACTAGCACAGGTGTTGATAACCTCTGTATTTTGCAGACTTGCCGAGACAATGGAGACTGCTAAAGGTCGATAAAAGGCACCGAGAGAGAGGAAAAAAGCACAAACACATTCCAAATACTTGGAAGGAGATAACTTGCTCTGCTCACTCAATGCTTTGATCTTGTTTCCCATACCAGCCTTGTTCAACTTCCACACGTCACCAAAGTATGCAACTTTGGGAGAGTTAGTAAGAAAAGGGCATGAGCCCTGTGTTTTCACTACTTTGATTACATGGATTTTCTTTTAAACGTCTCAAACTGTTGGATGGTCATTCACATCTCATCTCATCTTCATGGCTTCAGTTCATCTTTAGGTTTTTTGTACTATTTTGAGGATAATACTTTTGACTCCAAATGCGGAGGCACAATTGCTAACAAGCCATAGTGCGTTCAGACCGAAAGGGATTTGAGAGTTAGAGGCGACTGGATTACATACAAAGTCTATGGTGGTCACACATTTAGGGCACATCGAGAAGTCTTGTGGTGTGTTTAGCACTGCGCATTTCAGATCTCGAGCCTGTAATGCATGTACAACGCATCCAAAGCAGCAGTCGCTAGAGTTGGAAAATCTTGGAAAATCTGGTGTCCTGGCAAGAGATGGAGGCACCAATGCGAGTCATCAAACTGGGTTTGGGTGAGACTAAAATAACACCGAAAGCACATTGTCAGCGCACAGCAACTGGAGTAGGTTGTAGAACTCAACAAACTCATAACTTTGAATTATCTGGTAGATACAGACACAGACCAGAGCTGCTTGATGACGATGTTCTCTTGCTTCAGTAAATAAAGCCAAGTCCCCCTCAATTTCTTCTGCCATTGTACAAAGAGACCAGCAGAGGAAAACAAATGTCAAGAGGCTCCTCCCAATCGCTCTAGATGCGCATCTGAGCATAGTGTGGAAAGACGCGTATCTAGAGTAATACTGACGCTTGAAATCAATCGTCCAACTTGAGGCTTTGGGCATCTTTTTGACATGGAACACATTCAGTCTGAACGTAGCATTTCTCGTTTACTGAAAAGTCTTTCATTTCAATGCAAAATCTACAAATTCCAGCATTACTCCAAATTTGGAAAGACTTGGTAAATTCTCCACACTGAGCTGCTTTAATTGTGTCTAAGTCTTCCAGAGCTCTCTGAAATATATTGACATCAATTAAGCACAAAAATTTATTTTGCTGCATTCGCACACAATATGTGTGCGATTGTGTGTATTATTGTCCAGCGGACATTTTGGGGCATTAATTGTTTGCTTGGATATTCTTGAACTCTTTCAGAGTTGGAGGGATTGATCCAAGTCCAATTGGACAACTCTAACGATCAGTACAATGGGTTCAATTTCTAATGGTCATACACTTGAGGTTTCTACTGGGCTGATGAAAGGATTTTTGTAATTCATGTAAAATGACTAAGAATTTCCATATCTCAGTTCCCATCTCTCGGCACATGATATGCACTGTTAATCCTTCAATTTCTTGTTGTTCAAAGCTTCTACATCTGCTCATTAATATTTTACAGTCATAGTTTTTTGCCTGTACAAAGCAGAATATTCCTTCAAATAGAATTGTATTTTTCAAATGCTGAATAAGAAAGACTTTATACATAAATTTTTCATAACCAGTGGACCACAAACTCGCAAGTGTTCTTCCAGCCATGAGCTTTGGTGAGCATTCAAACATGATGTTACTTAAAGAAAAGAAACCTCTTTTAACAATCTCTCAGTTGTCTTCCCACTGAGCACAACCTGTTCTCAGGCTCCGCTGCAGGGCCTAAAACAGAACCCGTTTGTTCTGACCAACGTGACAACTTGTAAGCTTTTCTTGCCTTAGAAAAGCAGCTTAAGGGACCTGATCTTTGGTCTACTGAGTCCAGCTTGAGAGAACACACGTGCCGGGGTGTTTTCTTTTAACCGCCTTCTCTCCGAGGCCATCCGTTTCGTGTTGTCAATGGCCTCTCTTGGCTCTGGCTTACCTAACGATGGTCCCAGAGGACAAGGAAGTAATTGACAGGGTAATGAGATGAGCCGGCTAATCGGTCAAACAAACCTGACTAAGGGACACCTTGAGTAGCATGCAAGCCTAATCTGTACTCCAGATTTGAGTACAGCGAGCCTTTTTGTGCTATTATTACCAAAGTAGGATGTTCTCACCTGCCACTACAGTTGGAGGATGGAAATAGCTCGAAGTCTTAGATCCCCATCTGTAATGAGGAAGTTACATCGTGTTATCATAAAGCTTATGTTTCTTGTTTGCACATCGCCCGTGCTTGGATTTACTTGGAGATGAACCATGAACATTCACTTTTACATGTATCATAATTTTGAGGTCTATCATACACTGTATGTTCTGCTGAGTTTTTGTTTTTCTCCCGTACAGCCTTTTTTACGATGTAGCTTTTATTTCTGGTTTCTAGCTATAAAAGGTGTAGCTATCGCTGTAAAACAAGTAAACTGCAATCACGCAAAACTGGCTAGGAAGTCCCTAAAAATGACACATCTAAAACATATTAAGGAATAACTTAAATTTATATGATAGATCTACTGAAAGTGGCACATAAATGGCAGTAAAATGTCTTCAAAATTATACTACTGCTGCATCATGCAGAAGGAAAGCTTCTTTCCAGCTGCGACAGAAAGCCGGGCAAAGTTGATGGGAAGTTGGTTGGAGCTAAATTGAGAGTAGTCCTGGAAGAAAAACTGTAGGAGGCTGCAAAAGGCTTAAGACTAGGGGTGGGCAATACTTATCACAATATTCTGTAACTGTAAAGTTGCGACTGCATGACACAGCATTCATAGCACCACAAACACAAATACTGCTCTGGAAACCATATCCATTTGTAATGCGCTTATTTAGGATACCAGTCACATAAAGAAGTGTGCGACTGGTGTCACTAAACTGCACATAGTAAGTGCATTGAATCATATTTTCAAATATATTTGTCTCATTAAAAACACTGTTGAGTAAACAATAAAAATAACAATCCTGACAATATGAACAGTTTAAAAAAAAAGCACAATTAATTGGAATTTACCATCAAATCAAAAATCCTGTCATGACAAGAAACTGAGCACAATAAATGATAAACTGTGATAAATGCCCACCCATATGAGACTAAGGTACAGATTCGTGTTCTTCTAGCAGGACGTCCATAAACATACAGCCAGGGATCAAAGAATGTCCATGTGTTAGAATGGTCCAGTCAAACCTGTGCTACTGAGAACATGAGGAAAGACTCGAAAAGAGATGTTCACAGATGTCTATTTCAAACCATTCAGTTTGAAAGAGCTTCAACAAACTTAGTCTGTAAATGTGACACATCGATACAGACCTGCCCCAAAAGGCTGCAGATGTAATTGCAAGGGAGAGCTGCGCCTCAGAGTGACCTAAATACAAATAACATTTTTAGACTTTTAATTCTAGAAACATTTAAAAGAATGCAATATGTATCTTCCCATTTACAATTATGCACTGATTTGTGTTGGATCTTTCAAGTAAAGTCCCAATGAACAACATTAAAGTTTGTCGTTTTAACATCCCAAAATGCGAACCAGTATGAATGATGTGCATGCTTTTGCAAAGTTCCGAAAAGCTCAGCCTCCTACTTAAGCCATTATTTTTTTCACAGACTACACCACATTACACCGAAGAGTGGTGTAACTGTTTGATTTGCTGAAGGTGGATTGGCATATGGGCTCAGTCTGCTGTTAAATAAAATGCACACTGTGTGAAAAGGCGTGATTTGTTCTCTTATTTATTGCTTGCAACAGGTGTTATAATTAACTACATTTATTAACGACCGAATTTTCATGCTGATCTGTAATGTTCCGCACATTGTCTTCTTCCTCCCACATGACGAGGTTTGTAGTCTGTCCAGCCTGTGCTCTTAAAACGTTAACACAATACAGAGTCTTCCAGGAAGGAATGTCTCTGTTTGCGCGGCCAAATCTTATAGCACACTGTCACATTGACCTTGGTGCTGTTTAGTCACGGCTAAGAAAGGAAAAGAGTGAAAAATTAAGAGAAAGCAATGTGGTTGCAGAAGATGCAAGACAGTGTGCTAAATATGAACGTGGCTTCTATTTTTAGCCCCACAGCTGGGGAGAAAGGAGAAACACCACAGCCTGTGGACCAATCATAGAGGTTAGCTTTTGACCAATGAGAGCAATGAGCTTAAACATGAGGGGGAAAAGTCTCCGCCTCTTATACTTTCATAAACGCTGCTTCACGTACTTTCTCATCAGCGAAACCTTGAGAGACCGTCTTCATTTCTCATGTAAGAGTGAATAAAGTTATAACACAGTGAATCTAACTGCCACCATCAGTAACGGGGGGACTCACTATGACAAGCTTGTGCGGCTTAATTTATGTAGAAAATGTGAGGCTACATCAAAGATATTGCCTCTCTGTTGGAATAAGAAGATTCTGTTCCTATTACACGGCACAACGTCAGGCTGGATCTCACAAGGCACATTTTTAGGTCCTGGACACGTTCGAGTCTCCTTTTCAGTGACAGATATTTTGAGGAGAAAACGAGGCCTGTTGCTGGGAGAGTTCTGTTCTATAAGAAGGAAATTAATTGAAATAAATGTTCAACTTTTCAGGGGTGTGATCATCGTGCAGCATAAAGTATTTCCCCATCTTCCTTCTCGATGGTCCTCTGCCTACCTCTCTTCCGCCCACCCCCACCACCACCTGGCTCGATTTCCATGCTCATCCCTTTCATTTGCTTCATGTCTCTGTCTCTCGCCTCCTTTCCTTTGTGCTGCCTTCAAACCATTGTCAGTGAAGGAGATTAAAAGGCAGTGTGCACGTGTGAACTAATCCGTGCGTTAGTGATGGGTTTCAGCCCCGCAGTCTCTTTGCCCAGCTGCACGGAGAGCACATCTCCCACCCTCTCTTTTACTCAGGCAAACTCCACACATGCATGCTTATGTGTGCGATCACGTGCCGATGTCTGTGGTGGCTGTTTGCGGAGAGTAAATTGCTGCATCGTTGCATCCGTTTTCTCTCAGTCACCTTGTTTGCCTCTTCCGGTCATCAATGTCTTCCCTTAACTCTGTTTTATCACAGGCATTGGCCTCTATTGGCAGGACTCCTTAGGAGTTGATTCAAACGCGATTCAGAAGGATACATCGATTATTCAGATTGCATTTGTAGCAGCTTCTATTAGGAACCCTGCACATTTTTAACATAAAGAGCTGACCTTATCAAAAGTAAATATCCAAGATCCCTAACCTCATCAATAACTGACACCCATTCACTTTATGGTGACATAAGATAGAGTTTGTTTTGATTCTTTCCACTGAGTAGTACAGCACAGGTAAAGGCGGTTCATTACACCTTTTTGGCAAAAAGTGGCCAACACAATCGACCCTTACCGCACCATTTCTTGGCTCCCTTCAGTTGTAAGTTCATAGGACAGTATGGCTAGAGCATATCTACTGGTGTCCTACAACACAGTTCATTGATTGTGGGACAGAAAAACATCACTGCTTGCAACAAAAACACATCAGTGTTGTACCGAGATTTTGAAACAAGATGTTAGATCTTCAAATTTTGGGATTTTATTCTCATGAGTGCTTCATGTTGCAAAAACCTTGGTGCTTTACGCCTGTTGACTAATCCTTGTCATTCATATTTGAGGTATGGCTCTTGTAGTAATTTTTTTCTTCTGATGCAGAGCGTACAAGATGAATTGCTTTTTCTGCCAACTACTTGTTATGTGTTTGCCACACACAGTCTTGTTGTCACACCTACAAACTTGAGAGTTCCACCTTTTGCTTTTGTCAAAATTTGGTTATATGTAAACATTAGGAGAGTACAGTATTGCAGTTTAATTCAGAATCGTAAATGGCTGCTTGTCAAAGCATCAAGTAATAGATTTTACCCCCCAGGTCTAATGGCCTCATTGAGTTTTGGGAGTAAGTGAGACTCACTTTACTTATTACATGGCTGATTGGTGTTTTGTTCATTCATTTAGCTATAGTTACAGCTTCACAAGTTTTAATTGTGAAATCGCTTTTTGGGACTGAGGTCACAATTGGCTCAGAGTCTCATTCCCATCCCCCCACAAGCAGTGATGCCTTTGTCGCCCTGTTTCATCCTGCTACCACCACCAGCTTCTGTAGTAGAAAGAAGAGGTCTAAGCATTTACCTCATTTCCATTTCTCTCATTAAGTTTAACATTTTGCGGTTGGTTAACGCTGTGCAGTAAAATTGTTAAGTGCACAATAAAGCTCGTTAGATGCAAAGTTCAGGCAGTTCATTTATGAACCCTTTGTTCTGGAGTGTAGAAGATCTGCTTGTTCTAAAAAGTTATTTTAAATTGAAAGAGGTTTTTCTGTAGCTGTTTAATGATTTTCTATTTGGAGCTAGCTGAAGGACAGACTTGTTGAGAGTTTACTTCTGTTAAGGTTTCAAGTTGCCATATGAGCACCTCACCAGAAATTCACAGAGGAATCGACTGGAAACCGGTATGTTACAAATTTCAGCTTGATAACCCGAACTGGTGACTGACAAAGAGGGAAATGCAATATCCTTAACTTTCTCTGGTCAGTGAACGCACCATCCGCAAGAGTTACCAGGTCATGCTGAAAAGAGACTTTGGTGTGGAAGTTTAAGCCCAGGAGAGTCAGTGGTTGAACTCACATTGGTGCCCATTTCCAGTTTCTGGACAGATTACACAGTCAGAACACTACCCTTCCTCCCCGGTTCTCTATTTCTCAGCCTCTAGCTTTCTCTCTGACTCTCTCTGCATACAGTCCATCTGTCCATGTTTCATGGAGATGATGAAAAAGACACCAACAAAAAAAAACAAAAAATACAGTTGTAATTTTTTGTTTACAACTGTAAACAAAAAATTGCCCTAATCTCATATGTGGACGTACTATGCCGAAGCCTATGGTTCCAGGAGTGACCAAATAAAACTTTTACTCTATTTATCAAAATGTATAACTTCTAAAATAACCTTTTTGTCTATTCAACGAGAACTATTGTGCTTTTTATCTTTACATTCAAAATGGTAGACATCACTGAACCTATTGCCTGTTGGTAAGTGGTCTTCACTTTACGTAAAGGCTTTTAACCCTGTTTTAGCTTTCACTAAACAATGTGGTAGTGCTTTCCCTATTTTCACATAAACACAAGCAAACAGTACTTCTGATTGAGTATTATACTACTCATTATTTCGGGATGTTTTAATAGATTTTTTTTTTTGTCTGTAATACCAGTTTGAGTCATTTAAGATTTGGCATACGCCCATACTGAGTCTTAATCATATACTAATTTAAAATGAAAAAAAATAAATAAATCAAAGCCATGAGTACGCTTAAGAAAGCTTTAAAGTGCATTCAAATAACACACTACATTTGATGCATTAGTGTTGTGATCGCGCTCATGTCAAAACAGACACCTTGATCTTAGCTCTTGCTGGATGGGGTTTTCTTGAAATTAGTATGTAGTGGGTTTTAATGACATCTGGGCAAGTTGCTAACTATGTAATCACATGTCATAAACACAAAGTTAAAGCCAGTAAAATTACTTTGAGATAGAGCTTGGCTGCTTCCATTTGTTATCTTTTCAACTTGATGTTTATAGCTCAGATTATAAAGCTGTAATTGACAAGGTTCCACTTTTGCAGCCAAGTTGGTGCCACCTTGATGACAGCAGTAAACTTAGGTTGTCGTTGCTTCTCCTCTGGTAAAGATATACATGTATATGTGTGTATAAACTCCAAGCACATTAAGCTGTTGCCTAACATCAGTCGTGAGATATCCAGAGGAGAAAGAAAATCTAAGGTTATCTTTAAGAAATATGACCCAAACACATAAACATCAGCTTAAGCTTTCCTGTTTTGTTAATGCCGACTTATCTGTTGATGCAAAATGTTAAATGTGCAATGATCGTTCTATTGATCTCTAAATGTTGGTGTGCAATCGTCTGCCATCAACACAATCAATTCACCGTCTAAAGTAAGAGCAAGACCATCGCCGAGGACATTCACATAGACTGGCGCCTGGCTGGGGACCTTCAGACCTGCCTCTAGACCATGTATATTACATGTTATCATCTGCAGAGCGTGGGTCCAGTGTGATATATGCTGTTTTATGATGTACGGCCTAGGAGACTGAACCGCCTTTAACACAGATGTAATGGATTTAGAAAATATCAAAAGGGGGTGGGAGGGAAATCTCTCTGATAGATTTGTATGTCTCCGTCCTTAAAGCGAGGTAATTAGATGTCGGTTTATGTTGTTCTCAGTTGACAGACTGTGACCAATCCAATAATCTTTAACCACTTTGTGAATTATGATTTAAGGCTGCTTTAGATCAAGTAAGGTACAGAAAGAACAGTGGATTTTCCTCATGAAAGTCAAAGTTTTTTTTTCTCTAGTCCAGCGATGTCTTAATTTCCTCTCTTGTGTCAATTTAAAAGATTAGCCACAGAAGCAATCATTGCTCATGTGTAATTAGTGGGTGAAGGGTCGCGTTTGCTTTCTCTCTACTTGTTTTAAAAATGGGTCAAATTATATATGTGTCAGTGTGTGTGTATGTGTGTATTAAATGAGTTTTAGAGAGTGGGGGGATTTGTCAAAGAGGAGAGTATTGACCGGTATCTGGGCTGGAAATGTGACCCTCTCTTTTAAAAGCCTGTCCAGTAATTATGTCAGACATCTTGGATGGCCTGAGAACTTATCCATTATTTAAGTATTCACAATCTAGGTCAGCTGTATTTCTTCTTCTTCTTTTCTGTGTGGGTAACCCTTCAGCTCCTGGTTAAGAGGACTTTCAGTCAGCAGAATATATTTAAAAACGCTGCTTTGTCATAGTAGTTTTCAAACATGTTTTTGGTAACTGCATGGGAACTTATCCATACCACTTTTAAATTTTCATGCTTTCTTTCCTCCCAAAAATTATCTGCTTGTCTTCAGGCAATTCCACAATGTAGGAATTGTGGAATCTCTATGTCATACACAGAAAAGACATAATGGTCAGGAGATTATATTTTCCTTTTTGATAATCAGTGACTTTTACAAACAAAATTATCTCCGCAATTAACTTGGACTAGGTTGTATAATTTTTTTTTTTCTCAAAACACCAGGCTCATTGCTGTTCATAGGCGAACTGACACTTGTGCCAGAATTTAACCTGTATCGTCTATTTTTTTGTCGTTATGTGATGACCTTTACAAATGGCAGAATTTGTTTTCAGATAAAAAAGGACCATAAAAACCATACATTATAATACCTTACAGGGGCACAGTTTTATCTTTTATTTAATTGTTGAAACTAGAATACCTGAACTTATTTATCCAAGGGTGCCCAAGTTATGTCTTAAAGTGCTACTATCCTCTGTCTTTTAGATGCATTCCTTCTCCAGCAAAGTTATTTATTGCAGTCCTTTGTGATATATTGTTTTTTTTCTGTCATACTCTTCCCCTTGTTTAAAGTGATCAGCTACTTCTTGATTAATTAGGTTCATAATAATCTGACCGCGTGAAGGCAGTGATAGAGCATTGAAATATAATTCCCAGACGATCAGTTCATTCTTTATTATGAAAAACTAATTAAATTAGCATTCGACCCCAAATAGAAGCAATAGGAAAACAACGAATTTCACTTCATTGATCCCACCGCACATGCGCTATTCAAAATGGCAGCACTTCCACAACGACACTTGGTATTTCAGAAATTCCTCTTCATTTCCTGGTGTGCAGACCCAGATAACACTTGTTTTTGAAAATGTAAGCATACCTGGCAAGATAGGAACCATTATGACATCAGGTGAAGTACTTGTAGTACGTACAGGCTGGTTACCAGTGTCTGGGTATGTTGACTCTTTGGAAAGGTACGATTTTGAAACATCTAAAATGTTCTGACGTGCAACTTCTTACAGTTACAAGTCCATTTGATCAAGATATTGTAGAAAGTACAGGAGTCTTCTCTAGCTATTTGCCCACTGCTCCACCTGTTTTTGTTCAGTTAGAAAGAAGGCTATTAAATTTTTTCTTCACTTTCAAGACAGTGAAGTTACGCTGTTTGAAAATCTTTATGGACACCAACAACACAAACTGTCATGGTATGGAACACGACATAAAGTGTCACTTTGTTTGTCTCAAACTACAGCTTGTGAGCTATAAGCAACGTATGTAAAGCAGCTGAGTGCAGGCTGGCTAACCAAGCACTTAAAGGAACAGATTGACAAAAAAGGATAAAGTTCTGTCCAATAAGAAAACGACTACTGGTTTTAACAAAGGTTTCTACTTACTGTTTGCTTCATTCTATGTATCAAAATCACAATATTTAAAAATAAAGATGTGGTCGTTCACTCAAAAATATCATCAGAATTTCAGTGTCATAGCTTACAGTATTCTTAGATTATTACACCACTGTCACTGAGATCAAGAAGTTACAGATAATTGCTCCTAATGACTCGAGTCTTCTTGATCTGATGGGATTTTTTTTTTCCCCTGAAGCAATTGTTATTCTTGTTTCAAATCAAAGTAATGAACACTATCAAGGCAATTTTATCTGTCTGTAATTGCATATTAAATCCGATTTAGAATGCAGTGCCCCACCAACAGCAGAGGTGTGAAGTGAGTGCTGAGCAGTTGTACATAGGATGTGCGTAGGTTTCGGTTGGAGTTGAGGTCGGCAGCTTCTCTAGGTAAACTTTGAAAAAAGACTGTGCTTCAGTCACATTGGAAGCAGATTCGCACATTTAAACAGGTGGAACGGTATCAGTTGTGCCAATAAATGTTCTCAGAAGAGGCAGAACATGATTGTTTTTCACTGGAACTAAAATTAAAGCAAGAAAGGAAAGTAATGGAGGCAATATTCACTAAGGGGCAGGATAAAAATAAAATGCAGTCTGCACAGATTCACAGGGAGGCTGGTTTCGAGAGCAGGATGGAGGCAGAGGAAAGGTGCGGCTCAGTGACCCAGGGCTGGCTGGCTGCTCGCTCACATGTCAAAGCCAAAAGGCAGAGCTGCCTGCCTGCACACCCATCTGGGGCCTGTCAGGAGCACAAGTCACGGAAGCACAAACACACACACACACAAACGGATACAATCGTCAGCTTGACAGAGACCCACATGTCTACATACTTGAGTGGAGTGAGTAGTTTGGAAGCAGCCCATTGTCTCAGGAGGACAGGAAGAGCTGTCTGCTTGCCAGCTTTTCCTTGAGGATTCAGCGGTGGAGTGCACATTGCCACAATTCACTGTGTCCTTTTGGTTTTGGTTTATTTATCGGTGAAAACAAAATTGTTGGGTAGTTCCAACGGTACCAAGTGTAAGATTTTACACTTGATGGTTTCTAACAATCTGAATTTGTAGATCTGTCGTGAAAAGACCTAGGCATGGGCCGGCTAACTGCATCAAGGCAGGTTATAAAATGTTCCACTTTAAAAAAAAAAAAAAAATCCAGTCCACAATGTTGCAGTGGTTTATAGTTGTTTTAACAAGATGCCGGAGGAAGAGCTGGTATGACCTGAGTTTCCACTGGAGTATAGGGTAGAGCACCAATGGCCCTCCCCTACCTGTTGCTGCCAGTGGATGTTTAACTAGGTAAAAGAAGGCTCCAACACTGACAAAACAAAATCAGCTCATTTCCACTCAACACTTTTATAAAGCTGATATTTTTACACTTTGATCTTTGCTGTTTTAAATAAAAGAAATTAGATGGTGTTTGAGAGTTTTGTTTAAAATGTTTGACGTTTACAAGTTTGTCCTAATTGTCCAGCAATTTCTAGTTGCTGGACAGTTTCATTAAATAACAAATGTGAGAGGTTTTCATATTTTGCTTGTTAGTAAAAGAAAAAAAAAAGATTCTTCACTGCTGATGATTTTGCTGGTAAAACCAGAGTTGAAAGCGCCTGAACGGTTCTTTTACTACCGCGGTGAATGTTTTCTGAGCAGGTGACTCCCATGCAATGGTGAGAGATTTGCAGCTGCTTCAGATGTGTTTTTTCTTTAAATAACCACTCGCATTATAGATTGATCTGTCCATGAAAGTACTGTCAAAGACACCGTGGGACGGTGGGGGCGGCTGTTTGCCTACATGTAACTGCTAGGTGCCTAAAAAAAAAAAACAAAACCCTTTCATTTATTCTTCCACCCCAGCATCTATGTTTGCTAAACACTAGGGAAAGAAAGGGTTATTTTGCCTTTGTTGGCTCTTTGGCAGTGAGGGTTTGACATCCCTGTTGCGTGTGACAGTTCAGAGCAAAGGTCTTGGTAGCAACAGGCCACGTGTTATATAATCCGTCACAGATGGAGAGTTCCTCATTCACACAACCTGCAGCTCACCGTGCCATTCATTAGACACTGGACTCTACACGCTATTAGTGGTTGCCAATATGTAATGTATTATTAGGCTGTAGGGGATCGAAAAAGTGTTTTTGCTCATTTGGATTTGCTGATGTTTCTTGTGCAATCCATGTACCATAAATTGCATTTAATTGTAGAAGGTAGTTTAACCCCTTTGTGAAAGATGTTTTGTTGTAACAGGCACAACATCGTCCACATGTGCTCAAAAGAACCTTAACATTAGCAGCAGAGGACACAAAGCTATAGCTCTTCTAAGTAAATCCACAGCTGTTTATGTAACTGGAACCAACCAGGCTTTTCTAAGAACTCTGGAAACAGAAGGCTCTGTTGCTGGTTAGTGTGACCGTAAGAGGGCTAGGGGGGAAACAAAATAAAAAAAGATTGTGCCTGCATATTCTTATTAGAAATGCACCGAATGCAGCACATCCCCCCAGCCTTTGCTGGATTTCCATTACACCCAAAAAAGTGCATCAAAGTACATTCTGTTGGTTCATGCATTTCTAAAATGAAAATGGCAGGTGGCATTAGTTTTGAATAACTTTAGGAATAGGTCAACATTTTTCAATATTTCCAGAGGAAAATTATCATATTTCAATTTCTGATTGATTGATTGATTGATGCATATCTCCTATTTATAGTCACATGGTTTCACTCGTACTCCAGCTGATCCTATTTGCAGCCTTTTGGGCTGCAAGTCTCCTTGACAAACGGGTGCTTTTAAGAGCTATTGATCCTGTGATAGGGGGGTCATCACCAGGAGTCTAGGTTTATGACCCTGTAGCCTCTAAAGGGAACACTTAGAGCTCATTTAGATTAAATCCATTGACGCCGGAGTGTATCTTTGTAAAAAAATCCAGCTGACACCCAGTCTCCACCAAAAAGACATTGCCTTCATTTGGGGCTGTCAGAACACAAAGGTTGGAAACATTTTACAGCTTTTCAAGTCAAAATGGACTCTTCCAACATAGCGTGCATCCACTGTCTGGTTTGCAAAGGTGGCAGTTGCACTAACCGACATGAACCAGCCCCCTTGTAGCTCTTTACATGCCTGTGGCCGTCCTAATGCAATCAGCAGATTTCTACAACAGAGTACTTTCTAAATTCTTTTCCTGCTGAGACTTACGCTGATGTCCAGTTACCAGACTGTTCTGTGCAACTGCCATAAGCTGCAATTAGATGCCCCTCCCTGTTTTGTCCTTTTGCGGTTACTCCTTCTTTGTCCCTCCTTTTTTTTTTTTTTTTTTTTTTGCTCATCGAGCTTCTTTGGGCATCTGTAATTATCTAAGTGCCACACACTTGTGTTGCGTCATAACCGCAGAGATAAAAAAAAAAAAAATGTTACAGCATATATCTTGCATATAAGTCAAACTATAAGAGTGAGGGTGTCTGGATGCTGATAACAAGTGTTGGGTCTTTCCACTAGAAGAGATGCAATAGCGTCTAAAGTAGTTGTGAATAAATGCAAAAGTTGTGAAAGAGACGAGCACGCTCACCCATGTCAACATCCAGTGGGTGTGGAAGGTTGTTTGCGGTGAATCAGCAGTGGGGATCAGCTGCCCAATAAGTGACGCCTCGTACCCACTCGCACACTATTTGTGGTCTATGTGCTAAGAACCATAATGAGATATTTGGGTTGGGAAAAGTGTCGACGTGCCACGTAGCCCAGCTTCCCCCGAACGTTTGTCATGTCGGTGGGTGAGGGTGAAAGCAGGATGAAGACAGGGAGTTATCAGGGGTCGTCTGGCATTAGCTGTAATCTCTACTGAGCGTCTCCAGTGTCTGCAGTTAGTACATTTTTATGCCTGATGGGCCAGAGTCTCAGACAAACAGGCCCACACATGACTGCAGTGCCCTGCTCGTCCCTCACAGCTCTCTTTATCAGGCCATACGTGGCCGTCTGTGAAGAAAATCCTAGTCATTGTGACTTACAGTAAAGTGGCATATGATGATATCATGTACATGCAAAAAGCATTTATATCCCTTGAGCTTTTTCACATTTTGGGGACCCAAACTTTAATGCATTTCATTGGGATTTATTTGATGCCCCCTTGACTCCCCACACCCAAGAAGAGTGCACAATTGCAAAGTTAACTCACTTTGCTCTAATACCCCTAAAAATAATCCGTAGAAACCAGTGACCTTCAGAAGTCACCTACTGAAATAGTCTCATTATAAATCCAGCTGTTTTACAAGGGCTTCAATGGTTTGTGAGAAAATATTAGTGAACAAACAACATCTTGAAGACCAAAGAACACAAAAGATAAGTCAGTCAAAGTTGAGGAATACTTAAAAGCAGGACTAAATCATTTAGCTGGAAAACCAGCCAACTGCCGCAATAAGTGCAAGTTTCAGTTTGCCAGAAGTATTGTATTGGAAATAGTAAAACATGGGGAAATGGTTCTCTAGGCTGATGAGATTGAAAATGCACTTTTAGTATCTCACGCAAAAGACTACAAGCTTATAACCACCACATCACACTGACGACACCCACCCCACAATGAAACGTCTGGTTGCAAAACTAAACGCAAAAAACTCTTATGCCTTGATTCCTGAATTATCCATTGCAGTTTCTCATTAGGCTGATGGATAGGGTGTGCAGAAACTCAACCACATTTAGTTGCGTTGTGCCTTATTTAGTCTGTGAGCTCTCCCAGATGGAGCTCTGCTGTTAATTGTTAAAAGGTGGGAGTTGATACCTGTGTATGAACAGATGAAAGGTACAGATAGACATATCCATCATGGAGAAGAAAAGGTGGACTGAATAGAGCTGATTAAACAGCCGGTTGAACTGAGCCAGACTGATAGTCATCATTTAGACCTCATTTGCGTGTGTGCGTGTGTGTGTATTGTGACTTTCAAAGCTGTGGCCACACGGGCTGCACCAGACAGCTGTAGACTTGTTTAGTCTGCAGACATGCAATGTTTATTCTCATACAATAACCATATACAGTACTGGTGTAATGGCTGTAATAGTTTGCCCTTATGCTCTTTATCAGCACCATCCATGCATAACCGAACCATGGCACACACACGCAATCGCATGCAGCCACCAGTCCTTAAGCAGCGGGGCATAGCGGAGAGCCACGTAGCCCAAACGTCTGCAGTGAATTCCTGCTCCGGTCCTTTGGGTCTGTCTCCTTTAGGTTCCCCCAGAGATCACTTCTGAGTCAACGGATGCTTAACGTCTCTCCGGTCTTACCCCCCAGGCTGAGCTGAAAGGGCAGCCCCCTCCTAATGGAGCTCTGATTTTGTTAAAGATACAATTATCTCACTTTACCTCTCAACTGGGGGGTCCATTAGCGGGATAGATAGTACCTGCTGTCCATCTCCAGTCTCGGAATACGGAGCTGTCAAGAATGATGGAGTGCTGGAGTTGAGCAGGCTCCAGGAAATGCCATTACATCACCTTCCCCATCGCTGTACCTTTGGTTGTAATGTAGATGGGTGGTGTAGCTTAACCTCAAATAACTGCGTAGGATGAGGTATAACCTTGAGAAGGGAGTAAGACATGAATTATATGTAAGCTGTTGTCGGGAAGCTAAACATTAATGTAAATCACCCAGTTCAGGAAAGGATTAAAAGTTTGGTATCCTCTACAAAGGACAGTTCACCCTTAAGCACCAATTTTGAATGGCTTCAAATTAGAAAGTTGTTTAGCCTTTTAGAGGTAAAGGTAGTTTTTCAAAAATATTCATCCAACAACTAGAAGGGATTTTTAATTGACGATGTTTGGACAATCCAAGGCAGCAGCCCACTGTGTTTTGCACAATTGGTGTGCACCCCTTCACACCCAGTTCAGTGTGTAAACTATAAACCTAGCTTAGTCTGTCTTTACTGTCACTGTTACTGGTGTATAAAATCCCCAATTTAAAATAAACAATGCTTAGCCTGGTGGGGTGGGAGGCAACCACACCAGGCTTTACAATACATTGGTGAAAATACTGGCAATCCAATCATTGTGCTCCTTTCTGTTTGTCTTTCCTCTATAGACGAGCTCACCTGCGGCTGTGTTTGGAGAGGTTGAAGACCCTCATACCTCTGGGACCCGACTGCAGCCGCCACACCACCCTGGGCCTACTCAATAAAGCCAAAGCACACATAAAGGTACAGATGTAACAGGTTGTCCTAGTTACACAATTTGACAGACATTGCAATCACAATGACGCACAGTGAAAAGAAAAAAAACCCAGACACGCAATGTTTTATTTGATCACTCTGACCAGTTTCCCTAGCAACTGCTAAAAAACAGTAACCCAAAGAATGATGGTGCCACCACCATGTTTCAGCATGATGAGCAATGTTAGTTTTGCAAGTCAACTAAACGTTAAAGTTCAATCTTGTGTGACAAAAGCATCTCCATACACAAACTGTGGATGTAATGTGGCAAAAATTAGAAAAAAGTT
This sequence comes from Girardinus metallicus, assembly GCA_903067095.1. Taxonomy (NCBI): domain Eukaryota; kingdom Metazoa; phylum Chordata; class Actinopteri; order Cyprinodontiformes; family Poeciliidae; genus Girardinus; species Girardinus metallicus. The sequence goes on along the minus strand of CAEGAE010093382.1, from coordinate 17,736 downwards.
TCATGTACATTTTTGCACCATATTGTATGACTGCACTTAATTATCGTAAGGCACAAACGTTTGCATATACAGTGTGTTTCTTTCTATTCGTGCGACCAGGTAGGGGACGTCTCATTTGTGTTGTCACTGACACGTGTACGTTAGGAGGTCTGGCATTGTCTGATTGTCATCACATAGTGTCATGGAAAAAATCGGGGGGCGTTTAAACACATCACGTCATCCTCATTTTCCATCTGTTCACTGGAAGACTGTCTGGACATAATAATAATAATAATAATAACAGGCATAAAACAAATTTAAACCAGTTGGACGCCGCTACAAAAATACACAATTGCCTCAGATGGAGCAATCTGTACGTGAGAATACTGGCATGCTGCTCGCACGTGACGCAGGGGGCTGGGGGTTGTTGGGGCGAGGGGTGCCAGCATAAAGCCAATACTGTTGTTCTCCACCGTCACCACTCTGCACCTCTGCTGCTGTCAACTGCAGTCTCTACACAGCTTATTGATGGCCTTTTGTTTTGCTCCGTCACGCATGTTGGTGCTGGCCACTGTGACAGAAGGCTGTTAGGTCGGAGCACAGAGCTGCTGTATCAGGCACTGCCACGGCCCCCCCGCAACTCCACTCCCTGTTTGTATCGTAATGGGCATAGGGCTGCATGCGAAACGTGATAAGTGAATGTGGTAACTGGTAGTTTGAGAAGGGGAGGGGGGGTCTTTATTGGTGTTACTGAGTTTGCAGTTTCACACATTTCCTTTGGTTGGAAGATTGTTTCCCTACATAGCGATACCTAATTTCAGTATCTCTGCTTTTTGTGTTTCCTCTTTCACTGTTATTTTTCAACTCCGTCTGTGGTTTCTCTTTGTAGTTGTGCGGATATTTGCATTGTGAGCTCAGCTGGGGAGGTCTGGCGAAATCAGAATGATTGTGGCTAGGCCCGTCGCATTAAGCTATAACTCAATTAATCGCATGATAAATTAAAACAAGCTTAATAATTTCTCGTTTCTCTCTTTTTCTAACCAAAATACTGCATGACAAATGTCTTCAGTCTCAACTAGCCCTTTTTTGAAGACCAATTTTGTTTACAGAGACTCCATAATTAATTTTGCCATTCTGTTGAAAAAGGGAAAGTGAGTGACTTGAACCTAATTAGTAGAGTTAATCTAGTCTGAAGCTGATTTCACATTGCTTCCCATCTTGCAATGTGTGCTGTCACATTGAGAAATGTCTAAAACTTAGGAAATACGGAGGACTTTATAGAACATGAAGTCTTTGAAGTACATGTTCCCCCTTTAATTGGCTCCCCTTTGCAACAATACGTGTTTAATGGGAACCAGGTTTTGAATTTAATGTTCTTTTTTTAAGATTTTTCTTTCATATGTAAGGATCAACCAACCATCTGGGAATTACATTTTTCCTGCTCTACAAGTGCCACCCAGTGGTCAGATAATTCCATGCAGAACATAATCAGAAAAGGGGTTCTGCGGGCTGTGAGTTTCACTTTCAATTTCAAGCGTCCTGCATGCAGAAGTGAGTGAACTTTCATCGACGCAGACACTTCGTCTGCGTAGCATATCAGGAGATTAAATAAAGAAGTTATTATCGCTTCAGATGTCACTGTTGTGATATTTGAGGCGAAGGTGCGATTAAAAAAAAACAAAAAAAAACAAACATGCACAAGTAAGGAACAGATGCCACCAGTGAGGGACCCCGGTACTGTCAGTGTATGCTGAGATGACTCCCAGGGGCCAGCAGGAGGCGCAGAATTATTGGCTCATTTTTATTTGTCAAGCTACACCTGGAAGACCCCGGCCTCTCCAGGTGTGACAGCAGAACTTGACGCACCCTGGAGAAGCTGCAGTGGGAGAGAAATGAAGGGGGTGGAGAGATGAAGCCCCTCCGCACTGACAGGCCGATGACATTTTGACAGAATCTGAGCTAAACATGTAGAGAGCTTGGCATGGTGTGAGTTTAGACATGCAGGAAGAGTTTGGTGCCGCCACGATGTAGGAAGAAATGCTGCAACACTCAGAGTGTATATGGGTGCATAATATGGGTAAGTCATGTTGGTGGGGCAGTGGTTGTGTTTCAGGAATTCAAATTAATTCAGTCAAACGTAGCATTTCAACATAATTTTAGGAAATAAAATTCTACGTTGGAAGGAAACCTGGACTTACTTTTCAGAATGTCCAACAAATGTAAAAAAAAAACAACAAAAAAACAAAAGTCACATTAGTATTGTTGTTTCTAAATGACTATGAACTTGTTTTCTTTGCATTATTTGAAGTCTGAAAGCACTGCATCTTTTTCATTATTTTGACTATTTATTATCTTCTGCAAATAAACACAAAATATTTGCTTGGATTTTCAGAAACACGTTGTTAATAGCTCATAGAATAAAAGAACAATGTTCATTTTACTCAAACATAGACCTATAAAGAATGAAATCAGAGAAACAAATCATTTTAAGCAGTCTCTTAACTTTTCTCCAGAGCTGTATTTCAAATCTAAATAAATGATTATGTTGTTCATCCTGGTCATGAAATAAGCAGTCTTGTGGATGCCAACTGCTTATTGACAACTTATAGACTTTTCCTCTATTTTCTGTGTTTTTTTTTTTTGTTTTTTTGTGTCCTCTCCAGAAACTTGAAGAAGCCGACAGGAAGAGCCAGTACCAGCTGGAGTCTCTGGAGCGCGAGCAGAGACACCTACAGCGTCAGCTGGAGCTGCTGAGAGGAGGAAACGCCGCTGCCGTCCAGAGCAGCCCGGGGGAGGGGGAGAGGATACGCATGGACAGCGTGGGCTCCACCCTCTGCTCCGACCGCTCAGACTCCGACCAAGGTGAGGACGCTTCCAGCTCCCCGCGGTTCTTTGGCTCATTTTGCAACATTGAGAGTGGAGGAGGTTCAGGTGCCGTTGGAGGCCGTCGACAGAGATTCGCTAATGTAAGTTAAAAATGACAACGGTCCTCGAAAAACTGTGCTGTCGTCGAAAGTTAACACTGAAAATGAAACGAAATGAAACGTCCCCTACTGTGAAACGTGCTTTGGCAGAGATGGCGAAGCTCGTCAGAGTTGATGGTACATGGAGCTAAATGCAACATGATACTGGAAGAAAATATGAGTCTGAGGGTGGAGGTTCCCCCTAAACCAACATAAACCAAATATCCAATTTGCTTTCAGACCAGCCAGAAACAAACCTGTTTAGATTCACAAATGTACATGACTTTTTGAATAGCATCTTATAAATATAAATATGTACTTTACGAAATGTGTGTATATTTTTTTTAAAGAACCATTTTCTCTCTATTTCTAAGACTTAATATAAAGATGAAAATAAAATTTTGCAATAAAAAACACGGCAATTTTTTTTTTCCTCAGTAATGGAAAATTATATATCAATTAAAAAGAAGACATAGATTCAAACTTGGTGACAAAATCTAAAAATCACATGACTGGTGCCGTTACTCGTGAAAATTCAGTGCAGGAAAAAAAAAGTAAAAATAATTAAAAAACTGTTCTTATTGTTATATCTTTAAAACACGAGCTGGTTCTTTTCATTTGTTTTATCCAGAGTTATTAAGAGTAAGCATTCTCCCCCCGTGGCAAATATCTTGTCTCAAGAAAACAAACACAAAAAAACTTTAATGTTCTCTTGAGAAATTTTCTTACTATCTTGAGAAAACTATATCAAAAAATAAAAGTGGGTCACCCTCTTTAGATTAGATTTCTTTTTAAAAAGCATTCTATAACGTGTCTATATATGTAGTTTCACTTCACAACAACGGGAGACCAACTGTGCCCGTCTGTCACTTCTAATCCACTAAGATTTGTGGCTGTACATTAGATTTGAATGTTTTCCATTTGTGTATTGGTATGACAAAAAAAAAGAAAATAAATAAAAAATACAGTTCGGCACCTAAAAAGACTCCAGCTGTAGAGCAGCATTCCACAGAAGATATCAACATTTCATCTCTCCTCTCTTCTTTTTCTGCAGAAGAGATTGAGGTGGACGTAGAGAGCACCGAGTTCTCCCATGGAGAGCTCGACAGCGTGAGCATGGCCAGCACCAGCGACCTGGATGACCACAGCAGCCTGCAGAGCATGGCCAGCGACGAGGGCTACTCCTCCTGCAGCGTCAAACTTGCCTTCTCCTCCTAAAGCCGCCGCCAGCACCGACCAGCCCTGCCAAACCCGCCTGTCCTTCTCCACCCCTCTGCCGTCTTCATAGCCCGTCCAGCCGCGGCGTCGCCAACGACGACAGCATGCCCTCTCCGAGCCTTTTTTCTTTTTTTCTTTTTTTACATTCGCTCCATCCCGCCGTCACCTGTGGCCCCTCCCTTACACCCCTGGAACAACTGGGTTTGAGTTTGGTTTAAAGGGAGACCGGAGACTTTACACACACAAGTCTTCTGGATTTTTTTAAAAGCCACTACAAGAAAAAAAAAAAAAAAAAATCTGTAATTGAATTTATGTGTGATATTTCCTTTTGATTTTTTTTTTTTTTTTTTTAAATGCACAAGCCCTGATTTTACTCCAAATGCACTTAAATTTTTTTATAACGGTGAACTTGTTCAAGAGTTTTCGGTTCTCCAATGCGGGCGTCTGAACTGAAACTTAACGACGGGGGGGGGGGATCTCCGCCTCGACTAAATGGCCCTGCGGGCGCCACAAACGTCTTCCCCGTCGTCTCATTGCTTATCGACAGCACAGAGGCTCACATCCTCGAAATCGGTGCTATCGGGGAAGCAGGTCAGACTCGTCGTCACACGGAGAGCGTCTTCTGCGTGTCGAAGCGATCGCAGGAGAAAACGGGCGGAAGCTGCAGAATGCGGTTTCGAAAGTTGTAACTTTGCGCGAATGTATCGTTTTCGCTCCTTTCCCCTCAAACAAGCAGCTACGACAAGCCATCCAGCACTCGCCTACTTCGTAGCTGTCCGTGTAAAACAAGGCACAATCCGAGACGAGATTAAAACACGCAAACACACACACAAGACAAAAAAGCAGCAGCAACAAGGAAAAAAAATCGTAACAGCTCCGAAGTTTGGAACAGAAACACGAAGTTTTTTCCCAGCAGTAAGAAGCAATAACTCCCGCAGTTCTTTTTTGTCTGTTTTAACTCCTCTCCAATGTCCTTTCTCAGTACTGTGTGACTGTCCCAAATAAACAAATTAGAGCAATTATTATTATTATTATTTTTATTTTTTTTGTACATACAAATAGCTTAATAAATCAAAACTTAAAAAATAAAAAAAGAGTTTAAATCGCTCATGGATAGAGCTGTTGCTGTTTGACTTCTGTTCATGGTGCATTATAAATGAAATTTTATCTTTTCAAGATTTCTTTGCTGTTTGAAATAAACTATTTACTCGGCGCCCCGACCGGGAAGCGACGTTTTATTGGTGTGATGGAGAAAACCCAAACAGAGCAGCTCTCTCTCTCTCTCTCTCTCTCTCTCTCTCTCTCTCTCTCTCTTTCTCTCTCTCTCTCTCTGTGTGTCCTGTCGGGACCTTCAGTTGGAGGATGCGGCTGTAGTTTGGCGCAGTTATTGTTGTTATTATTATTATTTTAATTTTTTTTTTATTTATTGGATTTTAAAAAAAAAAAAAAAAATTCTTTTTCATTACTTCTTGTTTGATATTCCTCGTGCATGTGGCATTCCCCCGGTGGGTCGGGTGTTTCTGAAGGAGAAAAACGGGTCGTATGATGTCAATAATCTCCACCCCTAACCTTTCACTGGCATTACGAATTGCACTCCAACCACAGTTTCCTTATTCTGCTCCACCTGCCATCCATTCATTTTCCCATTTGAAATGAGAACGGGAAGAACTCTGCTCGCTTTTGAATATTTATTTCTCAGTCCCTTAAAGAGCACAAGCAGTGGGGGATGAATGGGAGGCGAAAAAGTTAACTTATTTTGGTTCCGTCTTATTTTGGTTCTGTCTTATTTTACTCACTATTATTTCTCATTCCTTATTTTAAGAAATGTATATTTTATGTTATTGTTAAGCTTTTTTTTTTCTTTTCTTTTTGGGGAGGGGAGGATTTTAAGGAATAACAATAATAATAATTTAAAAAAAAAAAAAAGGGTAGCCATTTTGTTTGATTATTATTATTTTTCAGATGTTTGATTCTATGGACACTTGAAATGTACTCGGGATCCCTAAGCTGCTCCTCGTGCTGAGCCTCGCCTGTTCTGAGTCGCCGGCCTCGTCCAGAACCGTCTCCGTCCTCGAGCAACCGCTTCAGTCTGGATTTTTTTTAACTTTTGTTTTTTATTTGAATTTTTACTTCTTTTTTTTTTTTTTCTGCTTCGAGGGTCGAGCTGCTTCTGCACGAGACTTGCTCACAGCCAAGACTTTTACTGGCAAATACTGAGCCAGCTACTACACAATAAACAAAAAAAGGGGGTCTAAAAATCAAAAAACAACAAGAAAAAAAAAAAACACAGTCCTCCTTTATTCCGAGGACTGTAGTCTCTATTCGACTTGTGTTTTAGTTGACTAAATATGTCTTACGTTTACCTCCGTTTGAGGATTTAATGGGGAAAAAGAAAAGAAAAAGAAAAAAAGACCATAATAAGAACAAACCTTTGGTTGCCGAAGGTGCGTCACTAAGGTGTGGGATCCTCCCCTCAGAGCTCTGTGGAGGTTGTTGGACTTGGCACTGAATCAGAAAGTCACCACTTTTTTGGTGCTTTATTGTAAAAACAAAAATGCCAAAAATAAAAAAGAAACACACCTCAGAACACCTCAGTGTCCTCTCTCTCTTTCTCTCTCCCTCTCTGAGGGACAGTTTACATTTGCTCCCCCCCCACTTTAATTTAATAACTTCCATCTTAGTGTTGCTTTATTGTTTGTTTGTTTTTTCCATGTTGGCTTTCTGAAACTGCACTGCTGCTAGAAGAAGCGCTCCATGGTTGACCACAGATATCTCTCTCTCTCCCTGTGCAACTTGCTGTGTTTTATCGCACATTTGATTAAATGGCAGAACTAGACGTGATGAAATTGGTGGCCAAAATCGGACAATATTTGATCTTGACCGGAACCGGCTGTTCCGATTTATTGGCGTTTTAAACTTATGCAAGTGCGTGTGTGTGGGGTCTTGAAGGACCAAAGTTTAAGCAAAAAAGGACCTGATCTTGAACTTGCCTGCACACATCTTTTTAGGCTCTTTTTTTTTTTGATGAATTTTAGCCTTCCAGGGTGTGTTTATCTTAGAATGACTGGTCTACACGGTGTGTGTTGCACCGAATATAAAAGCAGAGCTTGATTGTGGGTTTGTTGCAGACTGGGTCCTAGATCAGCTAATAGGCAGGTCTGGAGAAAAAAATGATTTTTGGCTAGCATATCTTCTCAAAACTATATTTTTCTCTCAAGTGTTTAAGCTCAAGTTTGAGTTTTTTTTCCATTTTTTCCTGGTCTCTGTCTCTAAGCTAATGGGCGCCTTCTTCCAGGAGCAGTGCAGCAGAGAGCCTACTGTTGTTGTAAACCTGTGGCCATTTTTTATTTTCTTTTTCCTGTTTTTGTAAAACATGCACTCTGGTGATGATGATGGTGATGATGATGATGATGAGGAGGAATAATCTAGTTGTGTATGTTGAACATGCAATACCGACAATAAAGCCACCAAGATTTTCAAACCTAAAGGACTGAAATGGGCTGTTAATACAACAACATGTCTCTCCTGAATGTACTGTAAAGAGATGGCTCACACTGAGATTAATAAAGTTTGTGACTTTAAAACATCTTGTATATTGATGTGAGAGGGCTGATCATCTGCTTTCCATCCATCGGATATGTTCAGTATGAACTCTTATTCACTTTATTACGCAGAAGAAGTGGCAGCGTTGCACAAACCGTATATCATATAAACAACCATGTAAACAGTGATTTGCTGTTTCAATTCTCTTATTCCTAAAGCATGCAGCATTTAGCTGAAAGTGACTAGGTGTTTAATTGGTACCAAAAAATGTTTTATTTTGTTTACTGTACCAGAAAATGTTAGATTATGTTACAAAAAAAAAAAAAAAAGAAAGAAAGAAAAGTTTTTGTCTCTTTTGGAGTGATGGCTTCTTCCCTCCTGATATGATGGCGTGACGGATGAAAATTCCCACGGTTTTTCTACCGGGTGAAAAGAAATCCCACAAATGAAAACTTACGCCAAGTAAGTTTACTGAGATTAAAAGTTGGATTTGTTTATTATAAGATTTTGCTACAGTAACAAAAAAAGAAATCTTCACAGATATGATACGCTGTGCAGTCTGAGCTGTCAGATCAACCAAACAGTTGAGAGCCGGTAACTCTTTTAGCCTTTTCTGAACCTGTGAAGTCTGGCGTTCAGAAGGTGCTCATTTAGCTCACTGAGTGGAAGGTGAACGTAGCGATTTTCAACCCGTCGTTACAAAATCCCTGTTCTCTGGCAACAGCCAGATTATCATAATCAAAGGTGGAAAATGTCCAGAATTCCTGAAAGTACCAGGGATATAGTGAGAAGGTGCTTTTAATAATTACAAATGAAGCTCAGAGTGATAAATGAGTTTAGATTAACAACCAAAAGTGTTCCTGTTAGTGACAAACCTCAGAGAAGCATGATAGATAGTATGGATTTTTTTTTTTTGAAGATATTGAGCTGAAGTATTCGTATACATAATCCAAAGAGATAAATATGTTGCTGTAACAAGCCGCTTTTTTAACTTAAAAGAAAAATTGTATTTGTTTCAAAAGAAATAGCCTAATTTGAGTTTAAGTTTCTTCACAATTATGCTAATATTAAAAATGAATATTAGCATTTTATCCTAATTTATTCATGTACGTAATGAACAGGAAGGAGGGGAAACCTGTAGCACCCCCTGGTGGACATTTATAAATTCAGAACACAGACCGAAAGAACGAGTGAAACGACGGATTCAAGAATCTGTGAGAAAACAAGCGAATGTGAAAGTTTGGTAGTTAGCTGAAACTGCTGGGTCATTAATCTTTAATAAAGCAGTAACAAAAGATGATTCCAGACTAGAGGGGTTTCTTTATTTTGGATTACAAAGAATTTTAAGATGCTATGTTACTCAAATATCTGACTGTGTGCTCCTTCTATTTAAACAGAAATGAGTTTTATTGAACGTCCGCATTGATTTAAAGGAGAAGACTCCAAACACGGTTTAGAAAATCTATAAAATTATATTTCTGTCCATTTTTATGTGAAAACGTTGCTCACAATTTTGTCAGATCAGGTAGGAAGTGCACAATGTCTTCAAGTCAAGATTCTGGTTTGACTTTAACTGGGGGGGGGGAATTACTTTGAAAAATGTAATTACAAAATTTGTAATTGTGAGGCTTTAATAAAACAAGGAAAGCAGTGTGGTTTTTGCAGAAGACGGTTCTGTAAGTCGTTGCAGATCCGAGAAAGACCACTAGATGGCGCCAGGTGCTTTGAAATAATCAAAGAAACGCTGATTCTTTGCTCTCCAGCGATGACACACTGCATGCTGAAACTAAAACTTAACAACACTTCTGTAAAATATCTCTGCTGTCGAACTGTACTGATTATTGTCACAGGACTCCTAAAATTTATTTATGCTGATCTCAATTTCAGCGAAGATGACTTGAAGTAAAACAAGTGAGTCTAAAATTAAAATCTTATTAGTCAACAGAGGAGACGTTTGGCATAAACCACATACACAATTCTAGAAACAGAGTCTCATGAAGACAGCAGATCCAGCAGAACGTGGCTAGAACTCCAGAATGAAATCTGCCTTGAATTAGAAATGTATGAGAGATACTTGGAGGAAATATGACAATTTCTGTAAAAAGGGGAAAAGACTTAATACAATCGCAAAACTCCCTCAGGTCAGTGTCTAAGACTGGTAGGCGACTGGAAAAAAAACATTTCACTCAAGTTTTATCAGCGAGACGGGATGAGACTGGCCTCTAGAGGACAGGCTGTCCTAAAGATTTCCTCTTGGACTATCCATACCCCAACAGTGGCGCCTTCGTTTATTATTATTAGTTTTTCAGCTTTTCAGAGACAGACTCTTTTAGTTCTGCTGCTGCTTTCCCACAGATAGAGGAACCTGCCGCTTATTTTATGAAAATGCATTAAATGCTGAATTCGGCTAACGCTGCAGGACATGCTGTCTGTGTTTTCCATTTACAGATCCAATGCTGACAGCAAATAAAAGCTGCTAACGCCTTCTCATCATGTTTTTAAATGTAATTAATATTACCAGAAATGTCATAAATAACAGCCGGTGCATTTAAATGTGCTGATGCTTGCTTTCTGACAAACCTGTTCACAGACACATTTCTTTATTTTGACTCAGACCTTTGAACAGACTGAGTAAAATCTGGATACGGAGTTAAATATCAGTCTGTTTTGTTTTTAGCTTCATCGTTTGGTGGAAACCAGAAATCAATCAGGGACTGACGACATCAGAGTCAATGAGGGAAATCAATGACCTGCAGAGGCGTTTACACCCAGCCACAAGTTTCATTCAGGTTTCATGGACATATGAATATAATAATCAAGGGTTATTATATTCTCTTGATTAGCCTCGCCTTGTTTTACATGGTCTGCTCTTAGTTATCTTTGTTAGATTACGTTATTTACTCATTGTGTTAGTCTTGGTTACAGTTAGATTCATTTCCCAGTGTCCCTGTTCTCCCTCGCCCTCTGCCAGTCTCTCTCTCTCTCTCTCTCTCTCTCTCTCTCTCTCTCTGTCTCTTCTTCTTCTTCTTCTTCTTCTTTTTCTTCTTGTCAGTTTTACTGACGGTTGGCAACGATCTGTCATTAGCATTACCGCCACTACTGGTATGGAGTGTGGTTTGTGATGGTCTATCTATATACATATATTCTACCAGAAAGAAAAAAAGAATAATAAAAAAAATTAATAAATTAATAAATCCTATCTATACACACACACCCGTAAATATACATACTTGTGCATAACTTTGTGTACTACTCATATAAAACATACCCACATTCACAAACATACCTACTATATCAAATTCTATGAAATAATTTAGTTTCCTTTAAAAATTGAATAACTATTTGTATATGTTTACTCCCCAAATTCTTCCTCAAAATATCTAATAAATTAACCTTTTCCTTAATACTTTCAAACTCTCTCCTCGTATATCTTCTCTCTTTTTCATATTTATGACATTCTAATAAAACATGCTCTATTGTTTCATATTTTCCACTGTGATCACATTTACCATTATTGTGCTTTTGAATTTTAAAAAGTGTATAATGAAGTCCTGCATGTCCAAATCTTAACCTTGTTATCACTCTTTCCTCCTTTCCATTTCTTCTTTCTCCTACAATCTTCTGAATTTCATAAAAACATCTTCCTGCTTTTCCTTCATCCCACCTTTTTTGCCATACTTTCATCAGTTTTTCTTTAACAATAATCTTTCCCTCAGATTTACTTGTTTTAACTGTAAAGCTAATTGGATTCTGAATTGCCCTCTTTGCCATTTTATCTGCCCTCTCGTTTCCTTCTACTCCAATATGTGCTGGAACCCACACAAATATAACTATCAAACCCATGTGTTGTATTCTGAATAATGTATGAAAAATTTCTGATAAAATAAACACCCTATTATCTGAATGATTATATTTTAAACTTAATAATGCAAAGCTTGAATCTGAACATGTTATTCTTTTTAATGGTTTTATGTTTTCTACCCCTTGTAAAGCTAATAATATTGCCAACATTTCTCCTGTGTGTACTGATAAGCCGTCTGTAATTTGTTTTCCTATTTTTATATTGAATTCTGGTACTACAAACGCTGTTCCTATTTTCCCAGTTAGTTTTGATGCATCTTTATAGATTTGAATATATTGATAATAACTATGTAAATATAATTGCACTGAATAACTATCTACAATGTAAGATTTATCTCGTTTCTTTTCTATTATTCTTATCCATTATCTACCTCTCTCTCCCTCCTCAGTCTTCCTGTCTGGTCTCATCCTACAGCAGTAATCAAACTCTCCAGTATTTAAGCTCCTCATGGCCAGAGCTACAGCTTTCCAGTAGATGGTGGTAATGCACATCAGTAAGTTGCTTGCCAACCACCATACAAAAAGAAGAAGAAGAAGAAGAAGAAGAGTCACTGCTTGATTCTACTGTTTTCTACCTCGTGGTCTGTCCTTTGTATTCTAGCCTCATTATACCTACTACCATTTAATCTCATCTTGCACCAATCATGACAAACTGCATAACATAACTTTTACTTAAGTCAACCATGCACACACAGGTAAACTCAGGTAAAGGCATTTGTTGCACCAGATTTCATTTAGAGATTTCGGAGTAGAAGGAACACAAATGCACGAAAATGATGAAAACCGTGTATTGCAGTTGCTTGCACTTGATAAGAGATTGTGTCTCTTTTACCACCAGAGTGCTATACATATGTATATATTTTTAAAAATAAATGTCTGGGCCGCATCTCCATATTGCAATTGCGGTTCAGCTCCCCTCCGGTTTGCCTGCAAGGGACCAAACCCAAACAGCCATTTACCGCTGTGAGGAAAGAGCCGGTGGGAGTCCACAGGGGTCGAAAGTTGAGGCAAACTTAAGCAGGGCAGTAGGGCTGAGTGATGAGTGGGGATATTTCTGGAGAGGAGAAGAGAAGAGGAGGCGGGTTGGTGGGGACAAGTTTCCTCCGGTGGCGTATATGAGTCACCATCCCCACGGCGTCTGGCATTACAGCGGCCTTATCAGAAGAAAAAAAGCAGCAAAACGTCCTTCACTGCTGATGAATCAGAGGTGGACGCAAAACAAATAATGCATCAGCTCTCCCGAGCTGACTGGTAGCGCATAGACAAAGCAGGGCCGTGTTTCTACTGATACAAGAAGCCAGGTGTGTAGGGGGGTGTGCGTGTGTGTTTAATGGCAGAGTGACAGACAGTCAGAGTAATTGCAGTTGCAGTGACAAGGATGGAGGCTGGTCTCGTCATACCCTGACCATGCTTCAGGCCATCCAATCATAAGCAGTCTGTCTTTTTCTGTCTGTGTGTGTGTGCGTGTCTAAGTGTGTGTGTGTTCTCAATGGGTTCAGTCATGCTGTCACTAAGTGGAGACCCATCAGGCACGTAGGTCTTTCCCTAAACTCACGTAGTCCAAAACCTTTTTAAAAAAATCACTAAAAACAACCTAAGTAACAAGCAGAAACGGGAAATAAAAAGGAAGATTTGCATTCGGTGACCTGTGAGTAATACATATTGGAGGGTTTTTAAAAGACACTGCAGGACAGGAAGCAGAGAGCATTTCTGAATGAAGGCTTGGATATAAATAGAAATGCAGTAGGGTTTTTAGGCGGTTATCTGAGAGGTAGTTTGTGTGTTTTTTTATGTATGGAGAAGCTTGACAGCTGCTGCATGCCACACATTTGAGCTCCAAGAAATACGTTCAGCAGCGGAGCCTGAGAAAAAGACAGGTGGATTATTTCTGAGACAAGCTGTTGAATATTTGAGACGGATATATTCAAACACAGAGATGATAAACACATAGATAAAGTTTATTTATTTCTTGAGTATTTGGAAGAATTGCATTTTTAAACTGTGGGATTTGGGTCAAGTACACGCACGCACACACACACGTCCACCCAGTCATGTTTTCATGACTTGTGGGGACTTTACATTGACTTCTATTCATTTTCTACAGCCTAAGCCTTACCCTAACGCCTAGCCCTAACCCTACCCATCACATACCTAACCTCTAGCCCAAAAGTAGCATTTCCCCTCATGGGGACCAATGAAATGTCCCCACAAAGAGCATTGGTCCTCACAACCCCACATTGTAGACAAAAACAGGTCCCCACAAGGATATAAAGACCAAGTTCACACACACACACGTTTACAGATACACACTATCTTTGGCTGCTGTTTCCACTCAGTACGTCTTGTATTAATTAGTACCATATACTTTTCAGTGATGTTGTTGATGTATGTGTTTGTCGCTGTGGTTTCTCTGTTCTGTTTTTTTTCTCCCTCACCTTCTGTAGGAACAGACTTCTTGGATATTTTCTTGAACTCTCCCATCCTGTATTCTTACCTCCTTTTTTCATTTAAAGCAATAAAACATTGAACAGGAACATTAAATAAGCAAATAAATAAAATTATAAATTTTTTTTTTTCATCTCAGTTATGAAACATTTCCTGCTCCTGCGTTGTTTTTCAGCTGCCAGCAGGACAGTGACGGGCCTTGTTTTGGTATTACACAGACCCGTGGATGTGCCGGATTTAATCTGGTGTTTATTAACCCGCCTTTTACCTGGAAAGCTCATCACCTGACCGACCTCCGAGTTCCTGTGCTGTTCAGTATTACTGATGGCTTCACAGATGTGCAACTGAATGAAAATTACTCATTCGACTAGTACGCTAACCTGCTGTTAATGTTTCATTGCAGACATTAACAGGTTATTGAGATTTCATGTTGACAGGCCAACACAACGCAGTGCATTAATATGAAGTGGAACAACATTTATACTATACATGGTTTTCTTTTCAGATAACATTTTCTGAAAATAGCAGAACTTCTGTACAGCCATTACAGCATGCAAACTGACAACCTCCCATCAAACTACATTACTGCTATTATTTCTGTAAACTTGTTGCTGTTGCTGATATACTTAGGATTTACCTGCTGGAAGAACAATAAACTTGATTTAAGTTTTCAGTAAATAAGTTAGTAAATAGGCATCATATAATCACACAGAAAAAATGCTGGAAGAACAATAAACTTGATTTAAGTTTTCAGTAAATAAGTTAGTAAATAGGCATCATATAATCACACAGAAAAAATGCTGGAAGAACAATAAACTTGATTTAAGTTTTCAGTAAATAAGTTAGTAAATAGGCATCATATAATCACACAGAAAAAAAAAAGAAAACAACTCCTCTCCCTCACTACAGCCATGCACTTTTGGTTGCAAGAGGAAGAAATGAGAATGAAAATTGAATGGGATTAACAGAAAAAGATACAACTTTTGAATATAAAAAACCCCAGCAAAAACAGGATGAACTGCTTTCAATGACTAATAAACATTTCATAGTTTCTCTATTTCCCACAGTGACACACATGTATGAATTTCCTCCTGTGTGGGTGAACCACCCCCGCTCCCCCCCTACTCTTAACCCACTTAATCTAAACGCCCCTCTGTTCTCTGTGTTTTTTCGCTGATTAATGTTGCAAATGTAGCCTTTTGTTGATAAGTGACGTGTCATTTTCGCTGTGCTGCTCCCATTGACACATTCTGCTGACAAACGCTCACGCACACTTTGGCTGACTTGGTTTCTGTCACAAACGGGCTGCCCTAACCGGACACTCTAGGTTAGATTGGAGCATTTATGTAAGCAGGGGTTGGGGGGACATGGTGTTTTATTTTGAATCATCATCTCTTCTCTCCCTCCTATCTCGGTTTCATCCTCCCCTCCGTTGTGACATGCCCGCATCTGTAGCCTCTGGAGAGGTTACAGCTCCGGGAAGATGGCGGTAGGGATCTGTCAACCTTGCCTCCCTTCGCTCTCCTATGCTGTGTCCAACTTCCAACCAATCCAGAGATTCCTCACTGAAGAAAATAGCCCACTATAATGTGCATGAAACAGGAAGTGCTTTAATATACATGAAGTGCTTGACAGATTTGTCAGAACATTTCATACTCTGCAGAAGGGCTGAAATGATTAATCAAATTAATCGTGATTAATTGATCATAGGAATTATAATCAAAATAATTACAGAAATAATTGAAATAATTGATTATAAAAATAATTGTGATTAATAATAATTAATCACTGACTGGAATATATAGACTCTAAAAAGGGCCATTTGAACAATCAACCCAGTCAGAGCAGTAATTAAATCAAAACTGTACAAAATAAACCATATACATATAGCACCACAAAGGACATCAGTAGGTTTTGCAGAGCAATGCATTCTGGGTACAGAATAAATGTCACTCGCTGAATCACTTCACAGATGGAGGATGTGAGGAGCATCTGATCTGGGATTGCTGTGACACAAGAATATTCTGGAAGAATACTGTTGTGGAGAATTTGTTTGGAGAAAAATGCAAAAAAAAAAACAACAATTTATTAAATATATTCAAACAGTTAGTGTATTTGTACAATATCATTCAGATATTTTTCAGCACCCATCCACTCAGCTCTTTCAGTGAATCCTGTGTTCATGCGTTTGGGTTTGGTAAAGAACAAGAGGCATCCTGTGATGGACTCAGCATGCAGAGAGGATTGAACCCGTTGGAGCAGCTGTCCTGAAAATGTCTCACAGTGGAATCATCCGCTTCAGTGTTTTGTTTGAGTCAGACTTTAAGGGATTGGTAGGTGAAATGTGCAACCGCCAGCCTGTTTGGACAGTGAGCCAGTGGCGTGTCACAGAAGTTATCTCATCCAACGAACCAGCCAGGGGGTGGACGTTTTAATTTTAAACTTCCTGTGAAGCAATGATTTAAGAAAGAATATTTCCTACTTTTGTGGTTTAAGTAAATGATTTAGAAATCAATTTTGGGGATAAAGATTTTGACCAAAGGCGTTGCTTCTCCAACATGAGAGCAAAAAGTGTTGACTGCTGATCAAATTTCTATTCTATAAATCATGGCTGGTGTGTAAAAAGATTGTTTGTCTGATCCGAGTGGGTGGCGGGACTGATAATCCACAAGCTGATTCACTGTTAGTTCACCTGCTTTTGTTTTTTTTTTTTTTTTTTTATGAGAGCAGGTTTAGAAAAGGCAGCTTTGTGTTTGTGGAACGCTGAGTAAGCGATGGGTGGACTGACTACAGCAGAGAAGTGTCGGGGTGGGACTGCATCATGGAAAATGTCTTCAGCACAGCGTCCGCAGGCACTCTGTGCCGCCGTGAAAGGTATTTAGGTTACACCTGGTGTGCAGACGTAAATCTGCTACAAATTTATGGTCAGAAAACACGTCACTGCAAAAGGTTTGAATCGACCCGTTAAAAGCTGCAGCAGACATTTGTTAAGTCACCGTTACAGTGTTGTGGAAAAGTATTAGCCCCCTTACAGATTTTGTCTGTTTGCTTTTTGTAATACATTAATGTGAAACAAATATAAAATTGAGAAAATATGGGAAAATTAAATTCAAACCAACCTAACCTTGTGTGAAAATATATATATTTTTTGCTATGTTAAATCATGAATTGAAAGAGGTTAAGCAGAGTTTTTTTAAGCAGGGTAGAAGAAGAAAAACCATTTTGCACCGATAATAAAAAAGAAGACAAGAACAGATGAGAAGTTATCAGTCTGGAAAAGGTTAAAAAGTAATTTCAGTGAGGTCCATAAATATAGAAATGGAACAGTGGCGAGTCTCTTTAGGAGTAACCAATAAGTCAAAATCACCCTAAAAATGGATCATACAGGAGAGTCACGAACAAAACCAGAATAATCTAAAACAACGCAGTTGAGGTCAGTTTTCACAACTCAACAATAACATAGGGACCGAACTGAAACGGCACCTATGGGAGCGATGGCACATATTTCCCCCCCAAAAAGGAAAAAAGAAAAACTATCTTACCTTCTGGGTAAATATTCTATGGACTGACATGAACAAAAAAAGAAGTTGAGCTTTCTGGAAGTTGTTCTAAACAATGTTATCAGCCTCCAGGTTGAATATTTTTATAAAAATATAAAGTCTAAACTGGGCCACTTTGTTGAAGTTTGCTGCTTTATTGTACAGAGATAAATATATATATATATATA